>CAJUYI010002017.1:19835-38495 GCA_910591695.1 Galerucella pusilla
AATGAAGGTTACTATTGCCCTTCTCCATGCTTCAGGTATATAACCCAGTTCTAAGCTGCTTCGACTAATTCTAACCAGATGCGGTAGAATTTCGTCTTGTCCTTTCTGGAGCAATGCTGGGAAAATTCCATCTGCTCCTGGTGCCTTGAAAGGTGCAAAAGAGTTCATGGCTCATCTCAACCTATCGTTACTACAAATGTGTTTGGCCACTATAATACTTTCTCTCTGTGAACTTCGAGAGAATAACAAGAAACATCTTAACTATGTTTTTGAACAGAAACAATTTGATTAGATTTGATATTACAAGTTTCAGTCGATCTATTTAAATAAGGGGTGGGGGAAGGTGGTAACTTTGTTATAAAAAAACGCCCATAACTCCGGTTCTACCTAACAGCGAATTAAAAATTTCGACATGAATTAAAGAATGACATACACGTTAGAGGTCGCTATTTGATTTTTTTTAAACCTAGCTATCTTCGAAGTATGCAGTTTCAATTGGAGATTACAAAAGTAGACCTAGTCGGCAATAGAATATTATCCTTCCTGTCCCGATATATCTTGAAGAAAGATTACATTTTTAAGCATTTCGCCACAACCTTAGTAGATAATCTATATACACAAAAACAATGAAAAATTTTTTTCTTCTGGGAACCACGCTCAAAAGTTTTCGATTTTCCATAGGAATAACACAAGAAAAAATTTTATTTTCCTTCTGATTATAACTAATAAATGATAAATTGCACTGCAATACCCTTTTATACAGAATTATATGCTCTAAAAAAAAGGTCTAATGCCATTTTTCGATAAATCAACTGCAATGTTTATCGCAAGTGTCTCGCGAACATATATGGGTCCATCACGCTGGAACCCGCTTTAGGAAAAACCTTACTTTTTTCGCTCATTTTTACCTAAAAGCGATACTAATAAATGTAGTATAGTTCATTTTTTTGTAGTTATGTAATTATGAAATCAATTTAGAGTGTATTTTAACAAGAAGAAAGAAACAGCATATTTACTAAACATTTAGCACATATTATCAGAACACGCCAATATAAAAACTTTAAATAGAACTTGCGTCAAATAGCCTAGTCAAAGTACATAAAATATCCGTAAAATACCGCAAAAAATACAAAATACTTGAAAATTTAAAACTGAGTATTGAAAAGGGTTGTGCTTAACACAAGAAAAACTTTACGATCCTAGACATGCAATTTTCCGGAAAATCGTTGAGTAAATTTTTGTTTTTTTGTTTTTTCTCTCTAATTATTTAAATAATGAGATTAGAGGAAAATTTTCGAATCAAAAATTGTAGCTAATACATTTGAGTTAACTGTATAAACCCTCACTTCGTGGAATCTACTCATCATATGGTTTTAAATGAAACTAACTGTTTCTAAATGACTCCACAATATATTTGAAAAAATGTGTAAATTGCAAGTAAATTATTGACAATTGTTTCGATAAATATATCATCGTCAGAATGACAGAAGTTACTTTTGACATGATGTATACTTGATATATATTTGGCTAGTCCAAATAGTGCCTATCTAGTGATTGACTTAATATATATGAATAGAAAAAAGAAGAAGATTTTACAAATAGTAGCTTTGATATTATTAGCCCTATGGGGATATTCTGGATATCTTTGTCCCATTTAAGATCAGTATAACTGTGCAATGATATAGGAAACCAGGAAAACTATATCTGCTGATCTTTACAATTATTACTTAAGAAGACAGTTTAATAATGGAGAACTTCCTAGATTCAGCTGTTCATTGAGGACTTCATATTGTGGGTCTGTTAAGTGTCTTCTAATTTCTAATTCTTCAAGGAAGTCCAGTTCTTGCTTCTTATCACAAACATGTAGTATTTCTGGTTCTGTGTTAGGTGTTACTGAATGTATAGCTTGACACTTGTTTTGCATAATGTGATTTATCTGGTTGTTTTAATCTGTATGCTCGTAAGTGTTCACTGTACCTAATTTCAAAATTACGACTGGTTTGACCAAGATATACATTTATCTATAAAATTTATTGGAAAATTTTTTTTGTATCTGCATTATTTTTCGAAATATACGAAATTTCCCTAGTAGTAGTTTTGAACATTATTTTTTAATGTTTTTAATTTTACCATAGTAAATAAACAATGACATTTAGAAAAAAAAATTCCTATGAAATGTGTTATAACATGGGGAATCTACAAAGACATTGAAAAAAAAATTTGTAATGAATTATCATTGATTTTCCACGTAAACCTCTACTAAAAAGTCGTTTTTTACCAAATTCCTCTAATTGATTAATAAATTAAAAAATCAAATTTTATTTGAAACTTTTTTTGTTTCTGCATTTTTCACAAAGATACATACGATTTTCCACGTGAACCTTCATTTTTTTGATCCCATTTCATTTTCATTATTGTTTTAATAACGGACTCTATTTTTAATGTAATTTGTTGTTAATATTTTATTATTGTTGTTATTACGCGGCGGCGCGTATAAACCGCAATCTCACCTGCTTTTTCACCTTTATTTGTGCTCCCTTCTCTTTCTTACCTGAGCCACAGGTGTGTTCTTCTGTATTGCGATCACTTCTAAATAGGGTCATTATAAAGTTCACAAATTTTTAGATATTATCATGAACACTATAGAAAGTTATAGAAGGTTTGCTGAAAGACGTCTGATTTAAGTACTTATTGTAAATAGTTGTCTATTATTTAAAAAAATTGATATTTATAGAAAAACTGTATAGTGGTTTCGGAAGTATACACTTCAAAGAGTTGAGTGGTAAAGTTTCATTGAATTATATTTATTTCGAAAAAAGATATAATTGAATGAAGTCTAAAAAAACAAGTAGCAAAAAAACAGATTCTTAAGAAGCATTTGTTTAAAATTCGAAATATTGATGGCTTTGCTTTTATAATAATATTGTGTTATGCTCATTGGCAATGCTAAATCTAGAAGAAATTATCTGATAAGTATTAATTAAATAGGAATTATAATTGTTTTTTGACTTTTTAGCTCTAGTTTTTTATAAATAAACTGATTTTACAGTTAGAAAATCTACATTTTCAAATTTGAAAGTATTTCTATCGAAAAGCTGAGATCTTTCTCTACATTTTACATGTGTTTATTAATTTTTTCAGAATGTTATAAACCCAAAATTATTAACTTTCAAGTCGAACGGTTAATAAATTTGGCTCCCGGGCCGTTCACGCTTAACTACGAATTGACTAGCACTGAAATTAATTTTATCTCGTAAACTTTTCAATTTACAGAAAAACTTTTCAAATAAAATTTGTAGATAAATGTATCAACTGAAATTTTTTATTCAAACATTTTTCTGTATTCTCATTATTTAAACAATTAGAGTGAAAAAACAAAACAACAAAAATTTACTCAACGATTTTCCGTAAGATTGCATGCCTAGCATCGTAAAGTTTTTCTTTTAGATTTTTAGACCAGCACTAACGATGGCTGCCGACATAACATCCCAGAAAACATCAAACACATTGACTCCGGTCGTGTAAACCTACATTTTTATATTAGTCTCTACTAATTGTTATGTTGCCTTGCGATTTCAATAAATTACGTCTAGTTTTAATAATTTTTTTTTGTTTACAGAGTAAGAGAAAGCGACAACAGCAAGATACAAAGCAAACAAAGAAATATAAAGAATTTAAATTTTAAAATTATTTTGTACATTTTTTGTGTAGTAGGGTTTAAGCAACAATATTTGTAGATTATAATAATCCAATTATCGTTCCAACTAATAAAAACGTGTGGTAAATATGTTTTTTTTTATTGGTGAACCATTTTACCTATTTAAAGCACTAAGCCTAAGCGTGTTTAAATCGAACTTTACAAAACGCGCGTGTTTTAAAGTTACCGTGGCAACATCAACAACTTTCATTTGAACAATATTTAACAATGTCAAATTTATAAATTAAAATGGAAAGTGCCGTTGGTATTGTTTGAAATATTAATATTTCGATTTTTCAAATCTTAGGAAATGGTATTTAAATTAATACTATTGACATTCACAGACCTCAATAAGGTTGAACTTCCATCAAAATACAAATTAGTTTATGGTTTTCTCATTTCCATGACAACGCAAGGTATACCTACATCATATACATCACGAATTCAACCATTTGACATTTCGTTCTTATTTCCATCTATTATTTCCATTTCTTGTTGTTGTAGTAGTTATAGACCAGTATTTATAATTTCAAAGTGCACCAATTTAAAAAATAAAGCATAAAGTATTCGTGAATAAGTGGTCTTTAAAACACTTGCTCTATTTCGAGCACTCCGGCTTCGCCGTCGTGTTCGAAAAATCTTGCGTTTTTTAAAGACCTTAATATCCACTTATACTTTAATATACTATGTTTTTATAAATAAAACTTTCCATAATTTTTTCATAACTCCAATTTTTGTATTATTATATAATACAATACTGTTCTATAATAATTTAGCTACTTCTTATTGTTTGTAATGAAATAGCAGAAGACTGAAACAGCTTTTTGGTAGGAAAGCATAAATGTCTGACTTTCTGCCTCCCAACAGAAGCAGCAAGTATACTTTGGCAAGTTTATCTGAAACCGTGAAAGGAATGCAGTCGAAAACATTCGACATTGCCACATTTAACTATGAAAAAACTGAAGTGCTTACTATGTAGTGATAATAATTAGAAAAGGGTCTTTTTATTATCAACAATATTAAAAATATGATTGAACGTTAATTTTATAATGTACTTGTTTCCTTGGATTTATTCTATTAACATTATTTTTTCAATTTATGAATATTTAAAGATGAACACTTTTCCAAATTTGTTATGGGTTTTTTGAAACTCTGGCAGCGTTGTACGAAAACCATAATGACCACACCCTCGAATTACATAATTAGTTATTTGTATCGACCAGCTGACTTCTTATTGGCAAGCGCGTGCGTGAGATCTTCCTTCTCACTTCGTCAGTTGACTGATATTGATTTATCCAGTGGCGTTATATCTTTGTATTTTCAGTTTTACTTGGTAAAATAGGTACCGTACGCCATTTGTACGTTTGACAGATAGACGCCATGTTTTTCCTCGCCTCTTACCGATCCCGTATAGCTTCAGATAAACTTGCCAAACTATACGTACCGGATGGCTAACTAAGAACGGCCGTCGGCTATATCTCAGGAGTGGATTATAGCACAGGTTCGGGAACAAAAATTTTATGATAAAAGTGGCCTCGAGAAACACCTGGAAATTATTTTCAGAATTGTAGGTATACCGCTAGAGGGCGTATTTGACAGTTAAGATTTTAAAATGCCATATTTTTCGAAATTTACTCAATTAAGGAGCATATTAAATATTATAATCAGATTCCTCGACAAATTCTGCATATTTTTATTGGGACAAGTTTAAGTCTATCTCTTCAAATGAGGGGTGGGGGAGAGTGGGAACCTTGTTACGAAAAAACGCCTGTAATTCCGGTTCTACTCAACCAATTTTAATGAACTTTATGTTGTTTGAAAGAGCTTTTGTTGAACAATCGAAAATTTGTAAATATGAAGTAATCTGACTAATAACATAAATGCTAGAGGGCGCTGCTTTATTTTTCTTAAATATTGTGTTTTCTCGTAACAATTTTAAATGGAAGCATACAAATTGAAGTAGGTCTTTGAAAAGTAGACTAAATTAGTGATGAAACACTGCAAACCGCAAGGCGATATCTCTTTTGTATCCAGAGATATCTTAAGAAACAGGTAAATGGTGGGAATTGTTCTTCCAACGTCTAGAAGGCTGGTTCGCGTTAACAGAAATTATTAAATTTGGCCTGAATGAATAGATCTTACATTGGTCTGCAGTAATTTGAATTGTTATCATACTAATAATATGGTTGCCACTAGATTACCTAAATGTAATGCTGTCGCTAGTAACAACGAGAACGAATTTTAAAATATTGTGATAAATCGGACAATTGAAACCTTTAATAAATTACTAGGTACGTAAATTAGTGCCGCCCTAGATGTTCGAAATGTCGTCCATCATTTTCAATGCATTGAATCAATCGCTGACGAGTAGAGAAAACAGCAGCTTCAATTTCTGCCCTTGTAATACTTCGTATTATCTGTCGTATCCTTTCAACCATGTCAGCTCTTGTTGCGGGTCTATCGGCATAAACGAGATCTTTTACTCGCCCCCACAAATAAAAATCTAAACAAGTTGTCTAGACCTCGGTGACCAAATAAATGAACTTCCAAATATCGGTTTTCATTAATATTTTATTAGTCCGGGAAAGTAAGGAAGTTAAACATCAAATGTTTCCCATCGCTAATTTTTAAATGAAAATATATCGACCCAGCATCACTCTCTTAAATTGTCTAATAATTTCCGCTGGAGCTTGCAAGCACAGCTCGGACTACCTAAAATTCAAGTGATTTATGCTCATATCATTTCTGGATGTGTTCTTACAAAAAAATCGTAGAGATAAAAATTGCAGCAAATCGTATGCTCTTAAAGGTGACGTAAATAGTTTTTCCAAAAAAAAATTTTCCGATGTTAAATTTTCCACAAATGGAAAAATTTTTCGAAAATCATATTTTTGGCTGGTAATTATAAATAAAATATTTATATCGAGGTCAAAACATAGATAAACATAGAGGGCGAACTTCTAAAAATTTACGTTTTTTCAGATTTGCAGAATTCAAAATGGCGGCTGCTATTTTTTAATCAATGGTGCCGGTGAGTGTAGTTTCCAGATGTGTCTTCAAATTCAGTTTGGAATCAAGGGTCTACTACTACTACTACTACAGAATGTGCAGGCGAGCCTTGACCTAGCCATACTAAAGTCACGGTTCCGGCACTGAGGCCACTGGCGGGCCCATTGTGCCATTCCTGCTACCTAGTCATCCATGAAGCCGAGCCCTTCAATAAAGGCCACAACCTTTTTCAGTGGATGCCTGCTTGTGTCCCCAGGAGCCATGACAGTGACTCCGAAGATTCGCCTGCGTAATACAGCCCAATGTGGACACTCTAAGAGAACATGAACTGACGTTTCATCAGTCATGCCGCAACCCCTACATAGGGAACTTTTCTCTACTCCTAGATTGTAGAGGTGTTTCCTCATACAGCAGTGCCCTGTTAGGAGTCCTGCTATCTTCCTCAACCTACTCCTTGGTAGTTCAATAGCTGCCCCAGCGTGTCCATCAGTCCATCCCTTCAGTAGGAGTTTGGATTGTCTAGGACCCTGCAGAGCATTCCAATGAGCGAGGTGCTGGTTCCTCAGCCACTTCCTCGTCTCCTTGCGTATTGTTTGTTTTGTTAGGCCGAGGGTCGGGCCCGGGCCGCAGAAAGGAGCTGCCGCCCCTTCCGCAGCCAGTGCATCCGACATTTCGTTGCCTTCAAAACCAGAGTGGGCCGTAATCCATTCTAGCCGCACTGCGTTCTGACTTGCAAGATCAGCAAGTCGTTCTCGACATTCGTCAGCAAGTCCCGAGTTGCTGGTATACCCACTCAGGGCTTTAATTGCTGCCTGACTGTCGGAGTATATGGATATGCGTCGATCCACATAACCTCTGTCTAGGTTTATATGCGCACATTCCAAGATAGCGTATATCTCGGCCTGATATGCAGATACACCATCACCCAATGGTATACAGATTTGTGCCCTTGGGTTCCTAGAGTAAATTCCAGCCCCTGCCCTGTCACCAGAGCATGAGCCATCTGTGAACCAGACAGTCCCATGAGGCTGTGTATTCGTCTCTTTATCCCAGGATTCTCTGTCCCGGATCATAGCCCTGTATGGGGTTGCGAAGTTGTACTTGCGCAAGCATTCGTCAGACGCTCGAGCCAGAACTGGAATATCTTCCAGGAGCCGGAGCCTCTTGACGTGTCTGCACTCTTCCCCTCTTCGCACGTATCCCAGACACTTCATGCGCAGGAAAGCACTCCCCGCCTCAGCCTCGAGGGTCAAGGGTCACTTCCAGATATTTAACTTCCTTGGATATTACTAGTTCTTCTCTTCTATTCGTAAAAGCAACTAGTTTTTTTTTGGATTAACTTAAAGGTCCTCTTTAAGGCAACATTCCTCCACAATTCGTAGTGCTTCTTGCATGACATTCATGATTACCTTTGGAAATTTCCCATTGGTGACAATCACTATGTCGTCCGCAAATCCCTGCGTCCATATCTAGATCATTCAACCTGCAGATCAAGTCATCCACAATTAGGTTCCATATTAGTGGTGAAAGTACTCCACCTTGAGGACATCCTTTCGTTGTCCTAACGGTGTGAGTTATATCATACTGTAACGCGTTCACCTCCTTCTACACCCCATGTTCACCCTTGAAGCTAAAATTCGGTTCAAGTCTTGGGTGCCAGGTTTTAACGTGGTTTGCTCCACGGCCCCTTGACCCTTGGTATCAGATGGAGGTTACGGAAAATTCCAGGGGTCTTGTTGAACCTACTTTAATCAACTAATCTCAAATTTATAACCCGGATGTATCAAATATCGGTTTGGTTTCAACTAATGATTTACTGACGGAATAAATAGACATTTTTCTTTGTTATAATAATACTCTGTGGTCTATTGTAATTATAACTCTATAGGAACTGACAAACTAAGGGGGAGAAGAAAGGGCGCAAAAGTCTGAGCCGATCAGATTATCTAATACAGGGAAAATCTACCAGGCAATCGAACAAGCGTAACTGAGCCACAAGACAAGTTCGGTTCACCCTTTGGATGGGAAAGGAGAAACACGGGAATAGAAAAACAAATCTATCAGTTAATGAGACAATAAAAGAACCTTTCGAATCTGCCGGGTAAACGAACAAGCGTAACTGAGCCACAAGACAAGTTCGGTTCTCTCTTTGGATTGGAAAGGAAAAACACGGGAATAGAAAAACAAATCTATCACTGTATGAGACAATAATAGTACATTGTTTACCGGGTAGGAAAAGCTTAACATTCCTGGACGACTGTGAAGATTGCTAAGTCGAGGCGCAAGCCGAGACTTAGCAACACAGAGTCCAGGGATGTGGCTTTTCCTACGAGGTAAACATACCATTTTTCCGCAAATCGTTTAAAATTCGACAGATATTGATTGATTTAAAAAAAAACGCGATAATTTTATTCCCAAATAAATGGTGCTTTGAAATTCCTAATAAAATTACTTGGGTTACTATGGAAACGTATTGAGGTTGAATTGTCAAACTTGACGCTTATAAATTTAATTGCTGGTGTTCTCGAAAGTAAAATGATAAGTGATGATGAAATTTCCATTCCTGGGACTCCTCCAGAGCTGGTTGAGGCAGTGAATACTGCTTCATTAGAATTATTGCCAAAGAAATCAAGAGAAAAGTACGAAAATGCATACAGACGTTTTATGGATTATCGCATGAGTAAAAATACGAGTTCTTTCTCAGAAAATGTTGTAATGGCATACTTCCTAGACCTTTGTTTAAAGATGAAATCTTCAACATTATGGGCCAATTATTCAATGCTGAAGTCAACCCTTGCACTTAAACACAATGTAGATATATCTACATACTCAAAACTTCGTTCTTTATTGAAACGGCAAGCTCAAGGTTATAGGGCAAAGAAATCTAAGATTTTAACGAAGGAAGAAATTGAAAAATTTATCCAGGAAGCTCCAGATAAAGAAAATTTAATGATTAAGGTAATTTACAAGGTTTTAATTTCTATTTAGATTATAGCTTTATTTATTCTTTAGGTGGCTGTAATATTTGGTATTTCTGGGGCCTGTAGAATGGATGAGTTAGTCCGAATGACTGTACACGATATAGAAGACTTAGAATCTAAGCTTTTAATCAGCATACCTGATTCGAAAACCAACAAACCAAGATCATTTGTAATTAATCAGATCTACTTGAATGTTTATCGAAAGTATGTTTCGTTAAGACCAGAAAATATGAACAGTGACCGATTTTTCTTTAAATATCAAAGCGGAAAGGGTTGTAGACAAGTGGTAGGAATTCATCAATTTAGAAAAATGCCCAAAATAGTTGCTACTTATTTGAACTTGGTAAATCCGACAGAATATACTGGTCACTGCTTTCGTCGGTCTTCTGCAACAATATTGATTGACTCTGGTGCCGACATAACTAGTTTAAAGAGGCATGGCGGATGGAAGTCATCAAACGTTGCTGAAGGATATATCGAAGAATCGCTTAACAATAAGGTTGAGGTGGCAAATAAAATTTTCACAGTACAAAATATTCAACAAAATGACCCTACCACCCTGCATGTTGTCCAAAATGTTTCTCATAGTTCTAAGAGTGTTCCTCCAATGTTCAATAATTGTACTAACTGTCAAATTACTGTAAATATAACAAATTGATCTTAAAAATGTATTCAGCAATGACTTGATGTTCTCAAAATATAAATTAATTCCTTATAAGCAATGTGTTTTCAATCATTTATGTAGAACACTAACAACTGTACGGAAATATCATTTCCTTACAGTAAGGAAGTCCTGACTTTTTCTTCAAGAAATTTTGACAGGAATGTCAAAATTTCCTAGCGATTTGCGGAAAAAGAACTTTTCGAATCTGCCGGGTAAACGAACGAGCGTAAGTGAGCCACAAGACGAGAAGTTCGGTTCATCCTTTGGATTGGAAAGGAAAAACACGGGAATAAAAAAAACCAATTCTATCGGTTTATGAGGTAATAAAAAAACGTTTCGAATCTGCCGGGTAAACGAACAAGCGTATGTATATGTGCGTTTGGGGTGACATTCACTGAGACCTCAGGATCCGTTAGGATCCCTGTTAAAACTCTTAGCGCAGTTTTACTTTGACTTATGCATTATTTGGTCTCAACAGGTTGTAGTCTTTGATTGTATAAGCCCTACTAGATCTTTCTAATGGTCAGATCTTCTCTTTTTCTCAGCTTTACTTATTTCTTCCAATATTACATTGGGGCTGATTCCGCAAAAAGGTTCAGGCCCCCAGAAAGGTATTTCAGTCCCCCTCTTTGCTAGTTTATCTGCTATTTCATTTCCTTCTATTCCAGTGTGTCCTGGAATCCATAGTAAGGTGACTATATTGTTCTCGCCTAGTTCATTGAGTTTGTCTAGACATTCCCACACCATTTTGGAACTGATTACACAAGAGCTGAGTGCCTTAATGGCTGCTTGACTATTCGACATTATGATCATCCTTTATCTTCTGTATCCTTTATCAATGTTGAACTGGGCGCACTTTCTTCTGGCGTGGATTTCCTCTTGAAAGATACTTGGGGTTTTTCCCAAGCTTTCAGAGTGTTTGGTTCCTGGCCCGAACAGTCCTATCCCAGTTCCTTCTATTGCTTTTGAGCCGTCTGTGTACCATTGAATGGCATTCTTTCCAAGTCTGGTAATGGTATTTGGATCCCTGATTTCTAAGAAGTGAGGAGGTGGTTTTTTTTAATGATTCCCTCTCTACTTAGTCTGTATCTTGTACTTTCTGCTACGCTTTCCACCACCATTTGTAGAGGGGTGAGGTTGAGAATCACTTCCATGGCTGCCGTTGGGCATGTTTTCATTGCTCCTGTAATGCATATACAGGCTAGTCTTTGAATTTTGGGGAGGTTTTCTCTCGTCGTCAATAGGCTAGTTCTACTACTCCACGCAATGGCTCCATAAGTGATGATTAATCTCACTATGGCAGTGTACATCCAGCTTAGGATTTTTGGGTTACAACCCCAGTTTCTTCCTGCCAGTTTTCCGCACACCATGAGAGCCATGTTTGCCTTGTATGTAATCTCCTTTTCGTGTTTGTTCCACAGGAGTTAACTGTCTAGAGTTAAACCTAGATACTTGACTTCTTGTCTCCATTCAATCTCGTTCCCATCAAGTTTCATGGTTTTGAGGTTGAGTTTTCCTTTCTTAGTGAAGGCTTTCAGGATGGTTTTAGGGGGGTTGATGCTAAGTCCCACTTGCCTACAACAGCTATTTGTATAGTTCAGACCCTTTTGTACAATATCACAAAGGGTGTATTCGAATTTCCCCCTGTCTGTTATGACAATATCGTCGACATATCCTTGGCAGGATATTCCGAGATCCGTCAAACCACACAGGAGTTCGTCAACCGTCAGACCCCACATTAATGGGGATGTTACTCCTCCCTGTTAGCATCCTCTGGAAGTGCAGATGGAGACAATGTCTTTGCTCGTCCTCGTCTCTGCTACTCTTGTGGTGAGCAGTTCCGACATCCATTTGGATGTTGTGCTGTCTACACTCCTTCTGTTCAATGCTCGTTTGACAGCCTCATGTGGAGTATTGTCAAAAGCTACTTCTATGTCCAAAAATCACATACTACAATTTCTTGGTTGTCTAGAGCACCTCGGATATCCTCCGTCAGTTGTACCAGTGCAGTCTCCTTAGATCTGCCTGCCCGGTATGCATGCTGACATGGGTGGAGAGGTAGTCTCTCTAGGATTTCCGTTCTAATATGGTTATCAATAGCCTTTTTCATCGTTTTGAGTACAAACGATGTTAGACTAATTGGTCTAAAGGATTTGGGGTTTGTTGTGTCCCTTTTTCCAGTTTTTGGAATGAAGGTTACTATTGCCCTTCTCCATGCTTCAGGTATATATAGTAGTCAATAGTTTCTTACCTAACTGCTATGGTGTGCGTTGGTATCAGCCCCTACAAAGACATCCAGATTGTGTACCCTCGAGTACTCCATCAGGTTCTCCATGATAGTCCACGGTAGTGGTTCTTCTGAATCGATGGGAAGATACACACTATTATTTTTTTGTCAACTGTAACATTGTGACCGACTCAGAAAACTTGAGTTTGATGCGAATCGCAGTAAGTGAAACAATGTTGAAGTGCTATCTATGAAATATTTTATTTACTGTACAGTACATTTTAGAGTCTAACATTAGAATTCCAGGTATAAATATTCAGTTCAAAGTTTGGACTCCCATTTAAAAAATATTTACTGATATCACAATACATAAGTGCCAAAAAAAGTTTCCCAAAATAAAAGTCAGATAAGCAGGTTCAGTCTCTATTAATTTTTTTTACAGAAAGTATTGTTCTGATTATTGACTGAAGATCGGGTTAATAGCAAATGGCACGAGTCAATAATAGTATATTAATAAAAAAAACTACAAGATTACATAATGTGACTATAAATATTCAGACGATAATATTATAGAGTCCGCGAATGAAAAAATATGATACGCTAACACTTATCTATTGTCTTTTCAAGGATTTATTAACCTTTTTCCTAACGCTCATATGAAAATATAGTTGTTCTATACAAATCTTTATCTTAATGGTAAAAACGACGCATTTGACATCAATAAAAATATTCACCTTTTTCGAAATTGGGATGTTGACTGTTTTTTCGGAAACGTGTTTTAAATCGTTCATTACTTGACATAACACCATTACTTTTCACTTTACTGAAGTGACGTCATATGTTTAAGTTACAACTGGTTTTCAATGTCAAAAAATTGGCTCGTTTTCAAACATTTTCACCTGATTAGAATCATTTTTATCATGGAATATTTACATTTCTCGGTTGTTCAGCTTCTCGCTTAACGAGGGTTCAGATGAACCACCTGCGATCATATTTGGCTTCATTGTTGACGTTAAATTTCAACAGGATTTAGGAGAACGCTCGTTAAACATTGGTTGGCAACACTTTTTCACGTATGTGCAAGTGCTCGGATGACAACAGCGAAATAGACCATTCCAGAATGACGTCTCTGACAGGTCGGCCACATTGTTCTGGAAGGCACGTCATTATTCTATTTAGTTTTCATTGTTTACTGGTAAACAACAATTAGTTAGACTTCTGAAATGCCATCGTTTTGTTGGGCTAAGTGACGAATTCGGGGAACAAAACTTAAGGTCTTTTTTTCGATTTCAGGCTGTTTTTACCAAGCGAAGTGCCTATTTAATTGATCTCTCTGTGCACCTAAATCTTTTGCTTTTGAATCACATAACTTCTCTGTTTATAGCCTTTTTGGTCGTCTGATATTTCAATTATTATTTAATTCAATTAACAGACAGCCTACTTACTGCGCCATGTGTTATTTGTACATTTTTTATTAAGTATAATATACCTATATACAGGGTGGTCCTTGAGTAATTGTACATAGAAATATTACAATCTTTAAAATATTGCGATTTAAATCAACTAGCCTCAATAAAATGTTGATATTAAAATAGTATATTATAGTATAAGTGGATATTAAGGTCTTTAAAACACGCGCGATTTTTCGAAATAGAGCAAGTGATTAGGAGACCAGTTATCTACGAATACTTAGGTATTCTTGACACGCCACCGCTTATTTAGTAATTTAATGAGGTAATATTTATTTCAATCAACCTCAAACACCTTAAAACACAGTTCCCTGGTATGTCCCTTTTCTCAAATTACAAGTCTTATGACCAATATTTATTTTTTTGCTGTTGATACTAAATAAAAGGTATTAAAATACTTTAAAAAAAACAGTCAGCATCTTTATAAATCATAATTATGTATTTATTATGAAAATTTAATCAAAAAATATCGACGTGAATGCTGTCCTCAAATTTTTTAAACAGTCCCCTGATAAAATTTGAAATGAAAATTTTGTATTGGCGCGAAACGTTAACATCATGAAACGGAAGGCAAATCTTGTGAAGTTCGTTCAAGTGTATAGATGGGCGGGCAGTTGCCATTTGCTTAGCGCCACCACAAAGTCTACTAGTGAACCATTTGTCTCGGCCGTTAGATAAAACAGTCCACTGGTTAGTAATTTTTTTCTTATTTTAAGAATTTTAATTAAAAATATTAGCTTAAAACAATTGATTATTGAGGAAGTAGCTACATTTGTTTCGTGAATGTGATAAGTTTGGAGGATTTTGTTTTATTCAATTTACATGTAAAAATGACAGTCCCCTGGCCGACAGTCCTGTCATTTCATAGCACAGTTTTTGAAAAATAAGTTAATTTTAAGATTTATTCCTAAAGTGCAATGTTAAGGCTGATTTTCTGTAAGACGTTGTGAAATTAATGTTAATTTGAAAGTACAAATGTTTCAAAATATGTTTTAACTACTTAGAATGTTGATTGCGATAATTAGTTAGCAGAGGTTCTATTTCTTTGTTATTATTTAATTTTTCAATCATTATAAAGAATATTAGTGTCATACAATCTTTATTTTAAAAATACTATTATTTTAAGAAAATGATTTTACCAAGTTAAACGCAAATGTTAAGAACATTTGTTAATGTTAATAACTTGAAGTAAAGTAATAAATAATGAGTGAAATTTCTTTTAATATTCTTGGTTTATTTCAAAAATAATTATTTAAATAATACGTAAAAACTCGAAATAAAATTTGATTACTTTCATACTGAAATACTTGTTTTTATTTATGAAAACATTCCAATGTGCGTTTACAACAGTCCCCTGTCACGATTTTGGATAAAATCGTCTATAACTCAAAAACCAGGACAAAAATGAGTAGGCTTTTCAAAGAGATATATTTAATTTAATATTGTCCTTCATTTTATTAACAAACATTCTCAACATTCAATAAAATTTGCTTCGGACAGTCTTGTATGGGCAAGTTTCCAAATAGTAGAGAAACACCCATGTATATCTTGCGTTGTCATGGAAATTAGAAAAACATAAACTAATTTGTATTTTGATGGAAGTTCAACCTTATTGAGTTCTGTGAATGTCAATGGTATTAATTTAAATACCATTTCCTAAGATTTGAAAAATCGAAATATTAATATTTCAAACAATACCAACGGTACTTTCCATTTTAATTTATAAATTTGACATTGTTAAATATTGTTCGAATAAAAGTTTTGACGTTACAAACTACTCCTGTCAGATCAATAATAAAAAAATTGTCACTTAGACATGATTTAGACCATAGATTTAGACTTCGTTTCTCGAGTTGTTGATGTTGCCACGGTAACTTTAAAACACGCTCGTTTTTTAAAGTTCGATTTAAACACGCTGAGGCGTGCTTTAAATAGGTAAAATGGTTCACCAATAAAAAAAAGTTATCGTACACACAACTACATTTTTCGAACGTAATTTCATTAAATAATAATCATGTAGTTAATCACTAAAATGCGATTATCTCTAAAACCGTTAGGATTTCGGGATACTAACAAATATACCTTTTTTTGTTGTAATGATGTGGCTTCAATTATTTTTCACAAAAGTAGCGCTAATGTAAAAGGCAAAACAGTTTTGCGTACATTTATGCCGCATACGTGGTCTATGTGGCGCCCTCTACAAATTACATCAAAATAGGTACAAAATTATGATTTCTCATACCCAAAAACCCCCGACATCAAATGTTTGTGCATATACATCAAAAAGCGTTCAAGTTATTGTAAAAAACGAAAATTAAAATTTCATGTTCAACACCCTTTACCTCTCTCAATATCAACATTTTATTAAGGCCAGTTGATTTTATTCGCAATATTTCAAAGTAAGATTGTGCTCAGGGATAGGAAAGTCGACTCTGACTTTAGTCAAGAATCGATCTTTTTGGAATCGAGTTGTGCCTGTCTCAAGTCGATTAAAATCAATTCTCACTCGATGACTTCGACTTTTTTTTTCGGCACTTAACATATGATATATTTTTTTTAAATATAAAAACAATACTTGTGTGTGAATTGTTTAAATAAAATGTGCAAATGATAAATAAATTGCTTATTAACAATAAAGAAATAATGATTTTTTAAGAAGTCGACTTGAGAATCAAAAGTCGACTTTAAGCAATGATTAATCGACTTTGAGAATCAAAAAATTCCAAGACGATTCTAAAGTCAAAAGTCGACTTTCTTCGCGCCGTTTCCATCCCTAATTGTGCTGTATTCCTATGTACAATAACTTAAGGACCACCCTGTATATTACATTGACATTGTTCTACAAAGTCTGTCTAACAACTAAGTGACTTACAGCTTATGCCAAAACACACAAGCTTCAACTCGAACTGATCGGTTGTCCTCCAGAACAGTATGGCCGACCTGTCAAAAACATTATGTTCTCTGTATCTGTTTTTCATATTCTTGTATTACGTTTTTCGTTGATCCATATGGACGCGCTTTTATACTACACATATAACTTTGAGAGAATGTTTGTTAAAGTACTTAGATCAGAATAAAAATAAAATCGACGAAATAAGAAATATTTTTACTGAGAGTCGCACGCGCATTCAATAAAATAAATAGCAAAATGATATGTTTGACATAATATGTACAAAAAGTGAAAAAAAAACTTATATACAAATAGAAATTAATTTGTTCACAACATGATTTCATTATTGATTTTTAAGTATTTTTTTTTATTTCATTGTATAAAATAATACAAAAAAGAGTTTTATACAAAATATCTGTTTATCATTATGTACACCTACTATCTACAGTTGGTTGCTTGTAGAGCTGTCAATTGCACATTTTCCATGCTTTAAAGCTTCTATTGAGGTTGTTTTATAAATTAACACGTTTGTTGTCATAATACATATTAATTGCAACTTAAATTCTGTACAAATAATTAAAAGAATATCCTGAACTTCTATAATTGCCAAACTATTTCTACGTTAAAAAAAACCCTCGCTAATTTCTCATAAATGCACCGTTTCTCCCTACGAACACAATTGAAAATTTGATTGTATAACACTTCAGTTTTGAGCGTGTACCACCAAAGATCACAGAATAAAAATATAAGATGTTTCACTCCAGAGCTGTCCCAAACGGACGCCGCTCTCATAAATTATGTTTACGACTCGCTTTTGTTGTCAATAACGAGACCGGTAGATACCAGAGAAGTTCGAAAAGCTTATTTTATTTTAAGCTATACAGGGGTAATTGGAGAAATATATATTTAAATTAATAGGATTCTTTATCACAAAGGTTTATTTTTAAATGTTAATTTTTTCGAAAAATGTTCGGGATATGAATTTGAAAAGGTAAGTAAAAAATAAAAATGAATTTTTAAAATGAATCAATTCACAGTTTTTATCCAGCATCTTAGTAATTTTATGATACTTATTGATAATCTAGCAGATATTTATTACAAATTCAATTAAATATACTATTTAGCCACCAGAATAATAGGGCCACTAAATCTTAAGTTTTGATCTTTAAATAACGCGTATTTTTTGGATTGACAAGATTAAAACAGTAAAAAGAGAAGCAGCTGCAGGATACCTTATTAAAATTTTTTATAAATGTTGTAAAATACCAAGTTTGGAGTTTGGTTTATGTGTTAAATTTAATCTATTGTTTTTCAAATCTTTCAATATACATTTGGGAGTAAAATATATACGGACTCTGGTATAGAGACTTGCATAATATTTGAAAGGAAATTGATTACATGGATGATGAAAAGAAAATTTAGTGAATTCGTTCAAAAGGAACTGACCAATTCCCCTTTGGTTAGCTATATAATTGAATTTTTATGTTTTCTTGCGTAATGTACTTGTTTATATAATATCCTTATTATAAAAATAAATCCGTAATTTTGTATTAGCAAATATTACAAAATATTTAGTGTTTAAGCTTTGCTATTAAAGAGAATAGTAGTTTACCTAACAAGTGCGGAAAGTGATACTTTTCCGCACGCCATTGCAGATGGCCGAACGACGCTTTAGCGAGTTCGGCCAGCAATCGCGTGCGGAAAAGTCACTTTACGCACGTGT
>CAJUYI010002018.1:12518-38473 GCA_910591695.1 Galerucella pusilla
ATGTTGTTTGATATTTTGGCTGTCGCCAGCGTAATATCTATTAATGTCGGCTCCGTGCCTCTGCTTAAGATTGTTAGATCTTTCTCAATTATATATTCATAAAGAGACTTATCTCGGGCGTTGATATCCTTGCTGCCCCAGCTCAAGTGGTGTGAGTTTGAGTCGCAACCCAATATCAGCTCCACTCTCTGGTTAAGGCAGTGATCCACTAGTACCTCCATCTCTTTAGTCGGGTGGCTGCATCCGAAGGTAAGTACACCGATGCGAGTACCAACGCCGTATATTTGCCTCTTCCATCTGGACATTCCACTTTAACCGCAGTAAAGTCTGAGGTGCAGAATTGTGCCATCTGAGAGACTCTGTATTTCCTTGGGACGTAAACAGCTGTCCTAAGTTGCTGATTGCTTGGTAGGCTAAAAATTTGACCCGTTAGGCTACTGAAACCAGTAATTTTGGTCTTTATTATCCAGGGCTCCTGGATCAAAGCTATTGCATCCTTCAATACATCAAGGTGGCGACATAGTGTTGCCGTTGCCGCCTTTTTGTGTTGGAGGTTGCATTGTATGATATTTACTTCACTTCAGAGGTCCATCTGCTCCTCCGCTAGGGGAGAGACGACCTCCCTGTATTCGGGTGCCTCCTCCGTCAGATCATCGACTGCTTCGACGTCCTTTTCGGGACCCATGGTGGCCTTGGGGTCAATATCCACTTTAGGTGGCTCGACTACCAAGGACCTAGGGTCTTCAGAGGTACATACATACATACCCCTGATTCCTTCGCTCTCCTCCTCCTTTTGGCCTCGGCGCCGCAAATGCGCTTTCGCCTAGGCTTTTGTGTTGCATCACGAGGTGATCTTCCATGTCCAACCTCATTCTGTGCAGTATTTTGGGGTGGACATTTCTGTTCATCCCCAGCTACTGCTTTTGATTGGGGTGAGCACTTCTGTCCAGCCTCGAGATTTGTTTTTTGTGTGTGGATTTTTTTCATGTGTGTTCCCACGAGTAGCAAGGGAAGGGTTGGTCACCTCTGGCAGAGCCCCGCATTACCAGAGGAAGGCTAATTACAATGGGGTTCCGCCCGGTTCCCCAAGGGGATCGTTCGTGACCGCATATCACCCTGCGGCCATTCAGCTGTCGGCACGATTCCTTACACCTTAGCTTGGGTAGGCTGGTCCGCGGTGGCATGTTTCGCAAAGGCTTTTGGGGAGGTTTAGCTCCCCTCACCCTACTTATTTCTGCCACTGACCAAGGGACCCAGTCAGGACTCAGTCCCTTGGCCGTTCCCCTTTCCGCCACCTGGGGACGCGCCCGATAGATAGCCCAATCCACGGGCATTCTGAAGTATTCTGAAGATAATCCTGATGGGCTACAAAAAAAGTTTTTTCATTTATGCTCGTTCGAATTAGCATGGCGTGGAAATGAAGCTGCTAATTGTGATATTAATTACTTTAAAAAAGAATATGATAATAAAGGTAATTTTACTGGCAGGGTAGAATATAATCCAATCTTTTCCAAAACGACACAAGGAGGATCAAAAGCTTTATCTGGCAGTGAGTGGCTGGTAAGAAATAATGCTAACAACAATTTGTGTCCCGTTCGTTTATTTTTGAAAATTATTTAAAAAAGATAATCTAATCCTTATCTAACAACAACAAGATTATTTTCAACAGTACATCCAAATTGGGAGAAATGAATATTGTACAAAAATTCACCATTGGGAATTAATACAATTTCAAAGTGGACGAAAATATCGGCAGAATCAATTGGTATAGAAACAAAAAAAAATAAAAATAACCAATCATTCACATAGAGCTTCTGCAATATCTGCATTAGCGAAAGAAGGAGTTTGGTGAACAAGAAATAATTAATCTTACAGGACATTCTTCTGCCTATTCTCTGAAACCATATTTACAATTAAATGAAGAACACCATTTTCCAACTTATAGAGAACCTTCGAGAAAATAAATATAAAGAAAAAGAATCCTCAGTTTCTAACCTCCATTCATCACAGGTTATGATGCAAAACAATCCCCAAAATAATGCTACAACGTACAATTATAATAATTGTACTTTTTACATGAGTAAGTAATTTTTTTTTCATAATGTTATTATTTTTTTGGCTTTGTATGATTGAAGTTTGCAATGAATAAAACGTCTGAACATAATTATGATTTTCTAGTTTTTCTCTCGTGAAATAGTCATGTCGAATACCACTCAATTAAAAATTTAAAGGTAACATTTTTCTCGTGTATTCAAGTTTGTTGCTTTTAGGTAATTTTGTAATGTCATTCGCAAAAATGCCAAGCAACAAACTTTCATGACAATCGAAAAATTTTGCCGACAAAATTTTCACTCTCGTGGTATTATATATGATAAATTAACTCCAATGTTAAAATGTCATATACCTGGAAATGTTATTGTCACTTAGACATCGATAAAAAAGGTGCATCTTTTTTTAACGGGATAAAAACTCCTCTTCCTCAATAAAGATTTTTGTTGTTCATCCATATATTCTGTCGTTAATTTATCTTGCGAAAAAACACTCGAGCTTTTCTTTTATCGGATAAATTTCTCTTCAACTCAAAGTTTTGCCAATCACTAAATTTGCTCGAAAAACTGACATTGGATAAAATTAGTGATTGGCAAAACTGCTTCTTGTGTTTTTACTGTTGATAATTCTGCTTCCTCATCGATAATACCTTGTTTACATTGAAACGTCAAAATTTTACTTTGAATTTGTCATTATTGACAACTAAAAGTGCTTCTAAGTTTATTGAAAAATGAACACAAACCGATTCAGTCCCATCACTCAGAAGAATATTGAACATTCAGGTAATACAAACTTTTAAATTGTTCAAAAAAATAATCTTCCCAAATACAACTCGCTCTTCAAATTTTATCACATAATTTTTCATTTTCATCACTCAAACTTGTTTATTTTAGGCAAAAACATTCAAACAAACCGAATTTAGATAAAATCCCTCGTCCTAACGGACTTGTGATTTTATCAACCGGGTTGTTTTCATATTGTTGCCAAGTAAACAAGTTTTTGTGGAAAAGAAAAAACTATCAAAGGTAATACCACGAGAGCTTCAAATTTTATCGATAATTTTTTTTTTACCACGAAAACAAACCAATTGATAAAATCACGAGTCCGTTAGGACGAGGGATTTTATCTAAATTCGGTTTGTTTGAATGTTTTTGCCTCAAATAAACAAGTTTGAGTGATGAAAATAAAAAATTATGTGATAAAATTTGAAGAACGAGTTGTATTTGGGAAGATTATTTTTTTCAACAATTTAAAATTCATTTGAATGTATTAAATGTTCAATATTCTCTTGAGTGATGGCACGGAATCGGTTTGTGATCTATTTTCAATAAACTTCGAAACACTTTTAGTTGTCAATAATGACAAATTCAAAGTGAAATCTTGACGTTTCAATGTAAACAAGGTATTATCGATGAGGAAGCAGAATTATCAGTATAATCCCGAATGATTGGCTGGAATAATGTATTGCTATTGGTTAAAACTACCAAAATGTCAGATTTTGACAAGTGAATCGATAAAATTTGAAGCACTCGTGGTATTACCTTTGATAATTGACGGCTTCACTGACGGTTGGCGATAAACTATATTATTCGGTCTTGCTTATGCTCAACCCTGTTATTTGATATTATATAATTTTCTTCTCTTACTTTCTCAAGAAAATCTCGGACGGTCGGCCTCTAAAACTTCAATAAACTTTTAATTAAATGAAATGATTTTACTCGCAACAGAAAATTTTCACGATACTGAACGTCTTTCGTTTTAAATAAAATAGTTCATATAGCGGACGTCCTCTCGTCTAAACATTTTTGAGAATTGGAATCAATAGACTTCATCTTATTAGACGTGAAACACATTAACCGCCCAATGTCGCGGAAAAATGACTTTTAATACTTCATCAACTGGAGAACTAGATTTTTTCAAACTGAAAGTAGGTTTTATCATACGTGGGTTATATAAATTTCAAATTATTGTGCCATATTTTCCATCCATAAAGTCCGCTTCACAGTTCGCAATTCTTCTTGCAACATGTATTATTCTTGATCGAAAGCATGCGCAGTAGAGAATAAGTCTCTTGCCATTTCAAGCTCTTGTCCAAAATCGATCCTGTCCGATTTATATTGCATCTTGCATGCAATTATTTCTCTGGTAAAAGTTGGTGATTTTTTGTTTCCTACCTTAGAAAAAGTTGACTGTGTACCTTCAAACGTAACATAAATAGGTATATTATAACAACAATTATAATACAAAGTTTTTTTTATTGGTGAACCATTTTACCTTTTCAAAGCACGCCTCAGCGTGTGTCGAACTTTAAAAAACGCCCGTGTTTTAAAGTTACCGTGGCAGCATCAACAACTCGAGAAACGAAGTCTAAATCTATGGTCTAAATCATGTCTAAATGACCATTTTTTTATTATTGATCTGACAGGAGTAGTTTGTAATGTCAAAACTTTTATTCGAACAATATTTAACAATGTCAATTTTATAAATTAAAATGGAAAGGGCCGTTGGTATTGTTTGAAATATTAATATTTCGATTTCTCAAATCTCAGAAAATGGTATTTAAATTAATACTATTGATATTCACAGAACTCAATAAGGTTGAACTTCCATCAAAATACAAATAGTTTATGCTTTTCTCATTTCCATGACAACGCAAGGTATACATCATATATACATCACGAATTCAACCATTATTTGACATTTAGTTCTTATTTCCATCTATGATTTCTATTTCTTGTTGTTGTAGTGGTTATAGACCAGTATTTATAATTTCAAAGTGCACCAATCAAAAAATAACGTAAAGTATTCGTAGATAACTGGTCTTTGAAACACTTGCTCTATTTCGAGCACTCCGGCTTTGCCGTCGTGCTCGAAAAATCGCGCGTGTTTTAAAGACCTTAATATCCACTTATACTTTAATATACTATATCAACATTAGATGAAACACTAACCTCACCCCATGAATCAACTCTTTTTTTTGTTGGTATCCACATATTGCATATTGCAATAATTGTAAAATGTAAAACGATTGTCAATAGTTGCAAGCAAGAACTTGCAAGGACAAAGTATTGCTGGAATACTTAGCAAGAAGTATTGCAAAACGTGAAGTGGGTTTGACAAACTCAATATACTGTCTTTGAAGTTAATGTAAACTGTTTGCTCAATGTGGCCTTAAGTCATATTTCGATATTGCTATTGATTGATATTGAATCGGTGATCACAGAATTATGGTGATAAAGTCACTGTGATTGGTGTTACTTATGCCCAGCTGAAGTAGCATCGGTCGAAAGATTTCCAATAAATTGTTTATAATATACTTTGTAGTATTAATTGGCAAACTGGGGCAGATTACCTTGTCGTCTCCATTGCGAAATCAATCGAATTGTTTTCACAAATCTAGTATCTTGAGGTGTTACTACTTATGGTTATTAAAGTCGTTATTTCACGTAGGTATAGACCTTTACCATCACATTGCAACGACCCATTTAGCACAATATAATTAATCAAGGCTACGACCTCATTTCTATTCAAGTATATTCACAAGATCTCGCCATTATAAATGCAAATCACGTTAATGTTCATTTATACTATGGAAAACTAAGTTTAAGGTTAAAATTTTCATGTGTCTGGTCAATTGATGATTTGAAATATAAAATTATGTATAAAGAGTGAGCCTTGAGTATGGAACGCCTCAATTATTTGGGAAACAGATTGCAGGATTTTTATAGATGTTTATGTGCAAGGATCTTGTTACATTGCAAATTTTATGGTGGAATTCACATTGTTATTGTTCACCTTAGATGAAAAAGCTACATATAGGCTAAATAAATTGACCAAGAATAATCATCGCTGGAGGAATCTTTGCAGATGATTTGATTATTATGACGGAGACAGAAAAGGACCTACAATAGAACTTAGACACATAAAATAAAACTTTAAAATAAAAGGGGCTGAAAATAAATAAGAACAAAACAAAAGTAATGCACATATTGTAGACACAGTAAGTAATTGAGGATTGCAATAGATGGAACAAATATTGAGCATGTGAAATCCTTCAAATGCTTAGGAGTGGAAATTCAAGAAAACGGAATACAGGATGTTGAAATTGATAAAAGGATACAAAATACTTTGAAATTATACTATGCAATGGACAGGTAATTGAAAAACAAAACAAGGAATAAGTAAAAAAAGGAGAAGGAATGTTTATGAAACTATATTTAGACCAATCCTTATATTTGGACTAGCTGACCCGGCCATGCGTTGCTGTGGCTAACGTTTTTGTCATATTACATTGTTGTAAACTATTCAAGGGGAACCGTAGGAGAACATCAGACTTGGACACCACCATGCTTTTTTACATAGATGCCATTTGTAAAAAAAACATGGCGACCTACACGACTGATTTTCTACTATCGTTACCCCTTATTGAAATGAAATTATTATTTACGAACAAAGACGGAAACCTTAAAGCCAGTATAGAAATTTATTGGTTCGTCGAACTTACTTACTCACTCAATCCTGTTAACAGATGTCGCCATCTGTTAAAATCGTTTGAAGCTAACGGATAAAGACGAATAATTTGCAATAAAATGATATTACGATCATGAATTGGGATGTTAGCTATCCTATCTTTCAAGTTGGATCAAACTGCACACGGTGTACAAATTTGATTAAAATCGGTTAAGTAGCTTAGGAGTGAATCGCGGACAAACACGTGACACGCAATTTTTATACTTATATTAAGAAGATTAAAAAACAATATCAGATTTTCACCCTGGATTGTAGTAAATATATAACAAACATTTTCAATTGATTAGTAGCCACGACCACGAGTGGTACGATTCCA
Source organism: Galerucella pusilla (assembly GCA_910591695.1). Classification (NCBI taxonomy): domain Eukaryota; kingdom Metazoa; phylum Arthropoda; class Insecta; order Coleoptera; family Chrysomelidae; genus Galerucella; species Galerucella pusilla. The sequence continues at coordinate 19,414 of CAJUYI010002018.1, forward strand.
GAGAAAATTTTTTAACAGTTCCAAGAACCATTTTCATCATATAAACAATTTTACCCAATCATGTCAACGTTACAATGATAACAGACCATGGGCCATTTTAGAGTTGCTATGGACACATATTGATTTATTTCGACTTTGAAGTTTCAAATATATTTTTTTTATTGGTGAACCATTTTACCTATTTAACCCTTTAATGCATTAATTTTTTTTAAGTAAAAAATTATGAAAGAGGATGTTATTGGGTTAAAATAATATACATTCGACATTAGAACAGTATTTTGAAAAAAAGAAATTTCTAAATGAAAAAAATAACATACGCCTTTAGGCGGACCTGTGCATTTTCACCATAAATTAATTAAAGTAAAAAAAATGTTCGCCTTTAGGCGGAGCTGTGCATTAGAGGGTTAAAGCACGCCTCAGCGTGTTTAAATCGAACTTTTTAGCACGCGCGTGTTTTAAAGTTACCGTGGCAACATCAACAACTCGAGAAACGTCTAAGTCTAAATCTATGGTCTAAATCATGTCTAAATGTCAATTTTTTTATTATTGATCTGACAGGAGTAGTTTGTAACGTCAAAACTTTTATTCGAACGATATTTAACAATGTCAAATTTATAAATTAAAATGGAAAGTGCCGTTGGTATTGTTTGAAATACTTATTAATATTTCCATTTTTCAAATCTTAGGAAATGGTATTTAAATTAATACTATTGACATTCACAGAACTCAATAAGGTTGAACTTCCATCAAAATACAAATTAGTTTATGTTTTTCTCATTTCCATGACAACGCAAGGTGTACATCATATACGTCACGAATTCAACCATTTGACATTTAGTTGACGTTTCCATCTATGATTTCCATTTCTTCTTGTTGTAGTAGTTATAGACCGGTATTTATAATTTCAAAGTGCACCGATAAAAAAAATATCGTAAAGTATTCGTGGATAACTGGTCTTTAAAACTTAATATCCACTTATACTTTAATATACTATAATATTTCGAAATGTCACGATTTGGTTGTAATACTGAGGTAAATATTAATAAACTTGTAGAATCGAACACGTCTCGACCTTCATTTAACTTTTACACTTGTTCCTTTGTTAATTGCACCTTTAAATAAATTGTCTTAGTATTTCATCCGGATAATAACCCTCGGACATTGATACATGCTCAAAAATTTTATGACAACTTTCGAAATCTGTCATAAATTTTTTTCGAACAATTATCAATGTCCTTGGGTTATTACAATAACTGAGGATCAATTTCCAATTATCAATAAATGGACAGACATAAAACTGGTATGATTAACTATTATGTGAAAGGGGGCGTTGGAATCTCTTTTTTGTATGGGGACAGCTTTCTATAAGGGTCTGTGAGCCTATGTTCGATACGTTCTAGTATTCAACGGAGAACATCAAATAATAAGAAATAAACTGAAAATGACTTTTATTCACAACCATAGGTATATGTAATACTGTCATTACTAAAGTCATTGAAGGTTGAAAAGTGTCATATTACACACCTTTACTTCCCGCCCTCTGGAGTAATGTGATCGTTAATCTATTTTAGATGAACATTTTTTATTATTTTGTCTCTTATTTTTTGGGAATCAAACCACAATAATGTTTTTTATTTTTTATTGTTCCATCTACCGAAACGTCGATATAGAAAATAATAAACATTATTGTTGTTTGATTCCCAAAAAATAAGAGAAAAAATAATAAGTAATGCCACAAGGAACTCACAGAGAACATTTCTTATACTCAAAATATAACACATTGATAAAAATTATAATACCCGTTTCTGGAGGAGTAAAATCCATCAATTCTTCATCGGATGACATATTTCTTAATTTATTATTCGCGAGCTTGATATCCATTAGACTTTATCTGACATTTATTTTTTATTTTGTAACAGTTGTCAAATGTAATATTTCAGGTGTGTTCAGAACAAAGCAAAGATTTATTAATTTTGATCGGGATATGATGGTTGTTAATAAAATAGTGTACAAACCTCGGTGTGTAATATACTATTTTGGAAGCATTACTTTGTAAGATTAGCGTTTCATTAGAAATGTGATAACAAGGATTAAATCTTTGTCTTTGTCTATGACCTATAAATCTCAATTTTCAGAATAACAGCAGGGCTTAATGTCTGATAACTCAACTCTTAATAAACATATATCTACTATAAACTGTGATGTATTTCTCGTAAAAGAAGTCCACAATTTCCAACATTTAGGTGAATCAAATGTCTGTTTTTGAGTGAGAGAAATAAAACTATTTATTAAAAAATCATTTTATTCAGTGTTATTATGAATTTCAAATTTTGAAAAAACTGTGAATCTCTTTAGCGACTTTCCTAGCATTTTCTCCAAGTAATATGGTTCTATGATTTCCTGGAATTTTCTTGATTTCAACTGGATGTTTACATAACTGGAAATTAATTCACATTGGAATTGCCATATTATACTCATTATTATAATATATTTTAAAAATAATGATTGTCACACATATATAACAAAGTAACTTGCTAAACTTAAGATTTATGTGTGAATAGTATATTCTTCAACGAGTGCAGAATGATGGCTATTATTCACGCGGATGAAGTTTCCAAAACGAAGGAGCGCAGCGTGTGAGTTTTGGAATTATCCAAGTGAATAATAGCCATTCTACACAAGTAAAAGACTATACTTTCTCCACGACTAAAAAGAAAAAACTTCCAGTTAGGATCGAACCTCGATCGTCCGCGCCATAGTCAACCACCACTAGGCTAGAGGGCATATTTATAAAAATGTAAAGAGTAAATATATATAGGTACGTAACTCATATTTTTAATCGGAACCCTTACATTTATAAATGAAATTAATCCCGGGAGGCGTACATATTCATATACATATACATACACACACATATTCACTATTGTCCATTTTTTTCTATTATAATACGTAAAATTATGATTTTTTAATTATTTTGACGTTCCAAAGGACGCGCTGTCAGAAGCGATTCGCGTTCTTAGGTATTTGACGTTTAAAAGAGACGATTTGATTTATTCATTTTAATTCATTTCAGCGTGAATGCTGATGAATTTATATCATTGTGCAGCTAAATATGTAAAAATAATTTGTGCGTTATTATTTAGTCGTGGAGAAAATATATTCTCACAAATCTGATCTATTTACATTATTCACCTAATATTGAGCAGACTGCCATAGACTGTGCTAGACGTAGTCATAGTTACAGATATCAGGGTCATTTTTAATAGGAATCCGCATAAAAACTATAGTATCTGCAGCTAGTATTCATTTCGCTCGTTCCAGCTCGGAATATGCGTCCATAATATGGAATCCCACATATCAGATGCATATCAATAATATTGAATTTGTACAACGACGAAATCTAAAAGCATATCCAAGTATCTTAATCATCCACTAGTGAAGTTTGGCAAATTCACCGGAAAGTGTGAGATTCCTACTGCATGCGCGTACCTACCGTGAAGTGAAAACGAATTCGGAACGAAAGGTTAACCTTCTTAGCTCGGTCTATGCTTATTTAAAGGTACAATAAGAGGCACAAATATTAGGTATCATGTGAAAGAAGTTCAGTAGTTATTTATTATAACCAGAACTTGGCTAATATGCAAAATTTCATGGTTACTTTAAATTGAAGTTACTTCAACATTGCAATAGTTTTCAATTGTAACTGCACACAGTCTAACCTAGATTAGACAGTTTTGTGGTATCTGCATTTTATCAAGAAGTTGCTGGTCTGACCGGATAAAGGTAAATATTGAGAGGATGAAAAAGAGCTATTAGTAGATAAAAAATTGAAAACTTTCAATAAAAGCCAATTGTTGTTATTCAAGTCAGGATGATAAGAAGGCAATTGGGAAGCCGAATGTTCTTTATCCGGAAGTATTCAGGTGATTTCATGAGTTTTGAACTGAAGTTTGTTCAACCTTAGAAGGTATTTAGGGTCGTTAACCACTCCTGCATCTCTGCCTTTCCCAAAGCCATTGTGGATAACTCGTCTCAAAGTTGAAACTTGTTTTTTAGTTTAAAACAAATTTTTCATGTATCGTCTAGGACGTTCTGTATCGAAATTGTCCAAATTAGTTACTGCCTCACTCATGCACCGAATTCGAACAACTCCTTGATTACTTTCAGCCTCTTTGTTTATGAGATATATAACACGAGCTATAACTTCCTTTGTTTGACTATTCAAAATTTTGCCTTTGGAACTTGATTGAAACTCCATTATTGGATTAACAATTCTCCTGGACAGTCGATGTGTGTGTTGAGGTCGCTATTATCAATACCCTGAATAAATTAAACATTTCGTATTCATCTAGCTCAGTTATTTTTGGATAATCATATTTTTGGATCCCCTACAGATTATGTATCGTATATTCTCCTCTCGACGGCTGATTACTTATTTCTTACAATATTTCAGGATTGTCTGCACGTACCATTTACTTTTTGTTGGGAGTTTATAAGGTATGCGATTTTCAACATGTACTATTCACTTTGAATTTTTCTAAACAGATAAGTATACCTGAATCGTGAATTATATTAACATGCTTTATTGTATACCTACGAATAAATCGTTATTTTGGTAAAATATTCTAGAATTGAATTTCAACTATTTACTACATACCAGGCGAAATTCAAGAAACTCACCTCATTTAAATTGTAGTCTCCGCTCATGAGTGGATTGTCCTCTCTTCTAATCAATGAAATGTTACTCTGAATCTTCGCCGATGGTTGGTAATTGAAAGCTGCGTATATCCTGCCAATAAAGGAATTAGCGGAAAGTAATATTCTATTTTCATCAACTCCTGTTAGTTCAGAAATAGTTTTACTGACTTGAACAACATAATCGTTCCAATTTGTATAATTCTGCTTAATTTTTTCTACCTGAAAAATACATATGAATTGATAATGTTATCGTTTCATTGTTATAGCATGAAATGAATTGTCGAAAGCCGATATGAACAATATATAATCTAAAAACTTTTATTGTCTTATGAATTCTATTGCTTCGTTATTCTCCATAGTAATTTTCTACATTTTCTTTCTCCAAATACAAAAGATATGCATCAATTATATGAGGATTATTTAGAACAATTTTTTCATCAATACTTCGATACTCCCTATAAGCTGCTCCTGAATCCCTGATCGCCCTGCTATGAAAGCTGCCTCATCCACCACCACCACCAACCCTATTAATTTGCAGATCGTTTCCAGGAGATTCCGTATCGGTCATACTTATCTTCCGCACGGTCACATAATGAGTTTTCCACTTAAGCCTATTGAAAATTGATGCTGTCCTCAGAGATTTCCCCTTTTATTTCAAGCGTCGTCAACAGCAGGCAATGAAAACAATTACAACATATGTCCCAGTCAAATAACTTTAATCGTCCAATTCTTGAGAGCAGAAAACCTACTGAACCTTCCAAATTGTGTTAGGGAAATTAACTATGTATAACCATTCATCCTAGACATTTTTCGAAATGAAACACTGAATTTTCAATTCACTTTTAACATTCACTGAACTACATGAGTTTTAATAGAATGACACCGGAGAACATATTTACTGGGCGGAAGAACATCATCATGCCATTGATCAGGGAAGAGGAAATTATCTGGTTCATCGATGATTCCAAAACAATCCATGGCACTGTGGCTGGTATAGATGGACTATCAAAGCAAATTATGGATTGATTAGTATTGCACATTTTGCTTACCTGTTCTGGAGAAATCTCTGGGAATGTAGAAGAAAAGTGTGCCAGGGTAAGCTTTTTTGATTCTTCCAAAGAACCATCATGTACTTTTAAATGATAAGCATTATCTAGAATGTTTTTCACAAATACCGGAGAACCATCTATACAAATGAATTTCACCTGTTCATTCAAATTTTCTAGTAGCAGAGTCAATTCAACGCCTACAATTGATCCGTAAGAATAGGCACATATGTAATAAGGTCCTTTTGGTTGAATTTCTTTAATTTTCTTCAAATAATATTGTCCATAATCGGCGATGCTTTTAAATATAATTTCACTAGTACATTGAAGGCCATAAATTGTCGCTTTTAATTCTAGTGCAATTTGTTTCAAAGCACATACATGTCCTTCAATGGGATGAATTAGGAAAATATTATTTTTATACTCGGTTGAACTCTTCATATTAACGATGGGTTCTTCTAACAGCAGACACGAATCAAATTGAACCAACTCAAATTTGGCTGGATTTGAATTACCATTACATATTGAATCATCGTTATTTTCAATGGAAGCAGTACCACTTGAACCCAATTTGATAAGCTCTGTTACTGTGAGGCTCTGTATTTCTTCTGGATCTAAGTCTATTTCGAAGTTTCTGTATAGAGATTGCTTCATTTCTGTTAACATAAGGGAATCTAGGCCGAGCTCAGACAAAGAGACTGACTTATCTATCTGATCTAGAACAGACAATATATATCTCTTAATTGCGAAAAAGTTCTTATAAATGTACCAAAAATTATGAAGTAGTCACGAATATATCTATTGAAAATTTTATCAAACCAAACATGGGAAGCTAGTACAGTCAACCAATTGAACCTACACAAATCACCGATAAGAAGTAAATTTAATTACGGCTCCATCAGCTACGAAATATACTGCCATTCACATTTCTTCTTCAAGATGCGTGTTTGGCGCTTTTAGCATCAGCCCAGACCAGTTATTACAAACGCCCCCTAAGGGTACTTACGTCGACAATTTTCTTCATTTAACTACTCTGCAAAAATGTTTGCTTATCCCATTAATAGAACATCCCAAGTCATTTCCCAACAAAACGCTCCACCCGACGAAATAAACGACTACAAGCAAACAAAAAAAACAAAAAATCTCTCTTTCAGAGCAAGAGCGAGAAGAACTGATAGAGTACACGCATATTTCAAATTTTGCTTAGATATTAATTTATAATGGTAAAGTTGATATCAAAAATTACTAATAATAGGAAATAAACCAGTTTCCATTGGAAATTACTTCCAAATTTTAAAATAAAATTCAAATTCCAATGCACTTTCCTACCATTACCCGAGGATTTCCGAACGCTACCGATGATACGTGTGATGTCATATTATCTCTTGTTTGTTTACTTTTGTCAATATGGCCGGTATTATTGCATTAGGTTCTGTGTAGTTGTGTGTTTATATTGTATTTTAATCAACTATTAATTGCTTCATCGACGTGAAAATATCATTTATATGTTTGTTCGAGACCATTACGTGTTTGTGTGTGCTTTTTTTTATTTCTAAAAGTCAACGTAAAGTGGAAAGTGGGCATAAATATTCGACATTTCCGAAGATATTTTAAAACTTTCAGATGAATATATTTTATATACTAGTTCAGTGCTCAGTGACGATTCTTTCATATTTTGTGAGTTAAGATATGGCTAGCGAAGGTTTTGTGAAAGCACAAACTGATATCTTGCCCAAAGTAGACTCATTTATGCTGATTGAATCTATGAAGTCAAACAGCTGCTTTAATGCAGAGGAAATAAGAGGACTTAAAGCATTATCGTAAGTACGATTTAAACTTTGTATTATTTATATAATATATACCAACCATATTTCGATGTGTGGTCGTGAGAAACTGATGTTTTTAAGGTTGATTCCTAGACATATAGGTACATAACCTCAATCTATTTAAGAATAAAAATTACCAACATAGAAGTAGGTATTTACATTAAAATGGTCTTCACAAACAAAAGCAGTAGTATTTGGCGAAATATCGTGTTTGTTTCGACGCATAGCTTGCAACCATAATGCCCTTCTCTTAAGTGTATTTTTGCTTGCGCCACCAAGTAAAGTAACAAATATTGCAATACTTGGAATACAAATTTTTTTTCGGCTTTATTCATTTTTAAAGCTTTCAGAAACAAATTAGGTCACAAGAACTCAGAGCGTGATACACGAATAAGTACGAAAATAAATGACGTCACTCCATAGGCAGCATTCTTTATGACGTAAAGCGCGTTTTGGTGGACTTTCGAATTGTATGATTTTTAAAGTCGTTTTGAAAGTAAAGTTTATATTTTTTCGAAAAAATAGGCATGCAAGGTGTTAGGAAACCTGATGAAGCGTCAATTCCCACCAATAGCAAAATTTATGCTTGTACCCTATTCGCTGTGTGTCGACCGTTGGAGGGGATAGGCGAAAATATCCCAGCGCGCGCAGTGGAGAATTTCCGCAATTCGGTCGGAGGCTGATGTGGTATATTGTATGTAAATAAAGGGAAAAATGGGGCACGACAGTTGTTGTGTTGTTAATTGTAAAAATACAGGATGGAATAATAGTGATGTGAAATATCACAAGTTTCCTACTGCGCAAAACAAGTTGGTACAAAGGAAAAAATGGATTGCAGCTGTAAAAAGAGTAAAGTGAGTGTCTTAACCTCACTTCAAAATAAAGTGTACACTGATACAGTATTCTATACGTAATGTTTTCTCCACCAATTTTATGTAGTTTGTTCATTTTTTCATAAATACATTTATTATAAATCTTCAAGAATATTTGTGTGCAATCGATACACATATAAAGAAGCAGCTCATGTCACTTGGAATGTCAAATGGAGTAATCGATTTTTATTAATGATTTTAGGCAACGTTTATCTCCGTTGATTCTAACCTACAAAGCTACACTTATCATAAAAAAATACATTTTAAAAACGATTACTCACTCAGTCGCTCATAAAATACTGAATAGTCATTAGGCACTGGAATTTTCAAATTATTTACATTGTAAAAGTTAAAAGGCTCCCTATCTTTATAATAATTGTTGCTTCCATAAGCTTTACGTGTAAATGCCTCCGACGTAACTTGCGTTTTTAAGCCGCAAGGGGGCGATAGTAGGTACGCACATAGCGAATTATGAATTTGAACTGTTTTAAATATTTTATAGCAAATATGCTGTGGAAGATTTTGGTCTTGATATTAAATATTCAGTATTGGTATTGGTCTTGCTCTTGTTAATTCTGTCTTGGTCTTGGTCTGATTTTTCGCAAGACCAAGATCAGGACCACTTTTGGTAATCACTAAATTTCATCCATTTATCTATTAATATTGAACCTCACTGGTACTCAACAAGAAATCAACTCGAATTACAAAAGATTAATGTGAAAAATAGGGATAATTACTTTTTTACAAAAAATGCAGACTAATTTTGATGAAAAAACTTAGTTGTATAGCTGGGTTTTGGAGACAAACGCCAAGGAGAATATTTTCAGAGGCTTATTCTTAACTGTACCTTTTGGAAGTAGGTATATATTCTTGTGAAAATATAGTTTATTTATAATCTAGAAAACTATTTGCTTGCTATACTTGCCTATATCTTTTATTCCTAAAATATGAGCAACCACGTCAACTGGTGATTTAATCACAAGAAATTCATCTCTTCCTGTATTTTTGCACAGTACCAAACTAGAAATCACAGTGTTATTAACCAATATACTTTTTTCCATAACGTCTAAGCATGAAGTTATCCTTTGAGACTGCAAATTTCCCATTACCTGTGAACAAAAGACAAATCCAAACAAAGATTCCTCTTGCACTTCTACATAGGTCAAATTAGTCAGAAAACTAATGGTACTTGTACATTAATTCGCATAGAGCCGAAAATGGGATCATTTCTTCAAACCACTCACCACGTCTGCAAGACCTGTTTTTGCCAAGACTCCCACATCTCCAATAGGTCCCCACTGAATAGCTATACCAGGAAGTTGATCTTCTCTACGTTTCTCACATAACATTTCAAGTGCAGAATTAGCCATACCATAATTAGTTTGACCACCATTACCTCTTCCACAAGTAACTGATGACATTACAACAAAATGATCCAAGTTCTTACACAATTCTCTGCTAACAATATCCATATTCTGACCTGATAATATTTTAGTTTTAAATACCTCTTGGAATTTATCTACGGTTTGATTGACGAATATGCCGTCTTTAAGAACGAGAGCCATATTAAATATACCTGAAAATATATTATACAGTTAGCACGAGAAACTTCAATACGAAATTTAATTTTATCAATCAATAACAATTCATTGAAGACAGTATCTTGAGTATATGAGCAAGTTATAACCTTGGATGATCAGATAAGGTAAATATTAGGATCGGTCAAGAAAATCGACAACTTTTTCCAAATTCATACTCTGGAAAATCGGTTGCTAGACACCTCTAGGAAATTCTTACCAAATGTGAGATCTTGATTTTGATAGAAGGGCTCCCCGCTTCACAGTATACCATCTTTTCCCCAGTACTGGGAACGAAAACACCCATCCCTCTATCAATTGATTATTACAAAATACCTCTACTCATATTCTTGTAGGAAATTGGACGATCCACAAAAAAGGTTCCATAGAATTTTTCCGCAAACCTTATCGTTTGAAAAATATCAAAGGTTGATTATTTTAGGATCTACTTCTGTTTTGTTTATGAATTTTATAACCCTAACAAAAATTCTCCATCTAATGCGCAATTCATAGTTTTGCTAGACTCCAAATTCGCACTAGCAGATGCTCTTTGCAAATTAGGAAGACCGTCGAGTGAAAGCCTTTAAACAAAATATGTATGTGAAAGACAAAAAGGTTCTATAGAAGAAGTAACTCAAGAAAATAAGCGTAAGGATGATTTTGATCATATGCTGAATTGGTAGGAGACAGATCGGCTAAAATGCAAATACTTGGGCTGCTTAGGCCAAATCTATATCATTTGCACAAAATGCCAATCTAAATAAAGAAATGCTACCTGCGATTTCTATTTAGGTGGCATTTTTCGTCACAACCTTTATTATCGTTTTTGCATTATGTTTTAACGTTTTTCATTGTCACAAGTCATTATAACGGGTAGAATATTTAAAATATTTCCACGTAAAAATACAGGTTTGCTTTTGACTAATTTTTTCAGTTAAGAATAAAAATGTATGCTGTAAGGAGCTGAGAAATAAGCGAAATGTGAAATGGATATATCAAAAGTGAAGTAGCGTAATGGGAATTTTTGAACTAGAATTTCTTTTTCATTTTTACTAGTTACTTACTCTGAACCAAAAAAATAATTGAAAACAAAAATAAATACCTCCCACTGGACCCAATTTATTTGCATAATTAATTAATTCTTCTGCTCCTTCCAAACTTGAAGTATCACTAGTATTAGTTTCAACTGTAATGTTTCTAAATTGAGACCACTTCCTGAAACAATATGCTTGATATCCATTATTGACACCCCTTCTTGAATTTAATACTAATTTTGTTGCTCCTCGGCTAATTAACCAATCAGCCAATTCTAAACCAAAACCACCTAAGCCACCCACTAGAATATATGATTTCTTTGCATCGAAATGAACTCGTTGTCTAGCCGATATGGTCCTCGATAGTTTTGCAGGAGATTCTTCCTTCCTTATCTGAATTAATACTTTCCCTTTGTGTTTACCAGAAGCTAAACACCTGAATGCAGATTCCACTTCTGTTTCACTATATAACATCGTGGGGAGGGGTTTGACAACTCCATTGGCCATACCTGAAATCATGGAAATAAAAAAACTGTACAACTTTTAGCAAAATCTTGATATTTATATGAAATATATCCCAAGGAAACACATAATAATATGTATATTATAGTTAATTTCCTTCCATAAAATATATATTTACTGATCATCCAATAGTACAGACATTTCCTAACAATATTAAACTATTCACTTTCAAGTTCAAATAATCCCAAATAGTCCCACTCCGATCTTGGTATAACTGGTAGGGACCGCCATTGGATTCACTCATAAGTAGAACAAAATAATATCCACCTTGTACTGATAAGGCATAAATACGCCGAAACCAGTCTAGAAATCTTGTTGTCCCTTCTAATCGCAAACCCGGAAAAGTTGGTAAAGTCTTGTGGATTATACTGACCGAAATAACAACTATAAGTGATATAGTTCAATACATTGAAAAAATGCATGAGCAATGTGGCATGTCTTTGAAATTTTTAAATTTCCACCTTCTTATTATCTTTGTATTTTGATTATTATTATTAGCATAAGGTTTGTTGTTCCTTCTTAGGTGCATTACTATAGATTACATTTAGAAAATTTCATAATATAATTGATGTCATTACCTTCCCTCATCAATTTGTGAAGTTCTTTCTTCGTATCACTATGAGGATACATGAAGTTATCGAGATGTACACCATGAAAACTGATATTTTTCAAAAACATTGTTGATGGTATTGGTGATGAGTTTGTCAAATCTACCTTTCCAATCTCAATAAATCGTCCATTTTCAGCTAGACATCTCATTGATGCTTGATATAAGTCGCCAGCTAGTGAGTTCAACACCAAATCAACTCCTCTTCCTTTTGTGTTTATTTTTATCATTTTTTCAAAAGATTTATCTCTTGAACTTCCTGAAAATTGAGTTTGGTTTGAAAGTTAGCAATATTCTTCAAGAAAATGGTAACATTATTACACAATTTTTTAATGAGAAGTGTAAACAACATAAATACTTTTCTCGTGATATGTCTTCTCTTTTTTTAATTATAATGCGATAACAATGGATAAAATTAATAAAGAAGCTATATTTTGGATTAACTGTCAGTCTCACCAATATTTTCATCTTTTAATGCTGGAAACATATTCTTCAGATATTTTCGTTTCTCTTTGGTGCTCACAGTGGTGAATATTTCACAACCCAATGATAATGCAATGTTGATGGCTGCAATTCCCACTCCACCAGTTCCTGCATGTATTAAAATAGATTCACCGCCTTTCATTTGGCCTCGTAAAATCAATCCATAATAACACTAGAATAAATTATTGTTTAAGCCCTTACTACTTATAATATTTCCGGAATTTTTGAATAAAGTTTATAAACAACAAATTTCACAACACTAAAATGTAACATACTACCCGACTGGTATTACAAATTACATTTGGATCGTCAGGAGTTGATGATAGATTCTGATATGAATGAACAGTAACTAAGATACCTCATTTCTATACCTAGGATACCCAGCTCTTGTGGAATCAGTTCCAAAATGGGGTGAGAATGCCTAGGCAAAGTCAAAGAACTAGGCGAGGACAATATAGTCTCCTTACTGTGGATTACAGGACACACTGGAATAAAACAAAATGAAATAGCAGACGAACTAGCAAAAAAAGGAATTGAACACCCTTTTGGGGTATGAGCTGAATGTATTATCGGAAGATCTGGCCAGATCTGGCCATACAACAATCGAAAATACTTCCGGGTGACTACAACAGATAAGGAACAAGTGGATGCCTAAGTCAGAGTGAAACTACACTAATAGTTTCAACAGGTGCCCCAAAGGGACGCTGTTGCCTGAATGAGCATAAATCTCAAAATAGGGGAGATTGTTAATTGTAGATTTTCCGGTATGGGAGAAGAAATCTCCATCCACATACTTGCGGATTGCACAGCAGTTCAGAATCCTAGGAGACCCAATACACATACATACATAGTCGTTGATTTCTAAGGTTACATATTCATTATATCGTATTCCAGGGATTCGTCGTTTTTCTCCCACATAAACTGCATCACAACGAGTACCTTGGATATTATATATTATATTATATTGTTGTCACATTTTTCATTTATTAAATTTTATAATACTGGAATTGAGCAAAATCACTAAGCTAATTATTTGGGGGGCTTACCGTTGAGTACACACATGGAACTGTACATGCATCCTTCAACGACCAGTGTTTTGGTACTTCCCATGTGAAATGGGGATCATTGTAGATTTGCAATGATAATGACTCACCACCGATCAATCCCATAACTCTTTTACCTTGAGCTGTGATTCCAGAATATTCCAGACCTAAACTGTGATTCACAGAAAGACGATTGGGTACATTTCCAAGATTTCCCAATGATAGCTTTCCAGTTGCAACCATTATATCTCGGAAATTGAGAGCCGAATAATGAACGTATACCTGCTCAGAATCATCAAATATTCTGAAAATAAAAAAAATTCAAATAATTATATCAGAACTTTGGTTCTTTATGTCAGGTTGGTCTGACCGTTACGTTACTTGAAGCGAGAGAGGTCGCGACGCAAAAGATCTGACCATTACGTTACGTTGTTACGTTATGTGCCTTGAGCGCGTGGGCTCTCTCCTCAGTCTCAGAGCTAGTCTCTCGGCGCAAAATGCTGATTGTCAGCATACATTGTATTATTAATTACAGTTAATAGAATACTTAATATGTACTTTGTGCCAATCAACTTAATGATAAAATTTTTATAATTAATACTACTATATATTTTTTTTAAATGAAGTTTCATCCAGAGTGAGATAAATTCTTATATTGATATGTGTATTTATTTATTGATTCAAAAAATTTGATTATTGCTTAGAAGGAACTAAAGTTCTTAGCGCGTGTCCTGCGACATGTTCTTCAATTTTTTGTTATGAATGGAACAATGAAATAATGAAAAATTGGAAATTGTATGGATAAACGTGTATTAATGAGGAAAGACAAACCTATCTAAGAGAATAGTTGGAATCGAACTATGACTTCTCAGTGATAATCTGAAATATTCGTATATGTAAACAAATCAGGTTGTCGATAGGTACCGGGTGAGCCAATAAGAACGACCTTCGGCCATATCTAAGAATCGGATTGATTAACGCATTTGAAAGAAGATTTTCATCACAAAAAATGACCTCGAGAAAAACCTGGAGATTATCTCTAGATTTGCAGATTCAACGCTAGATGGTATAATTGAATTTTGAAAATTGGAATAGGCAAACTTTGCAAACCCTACCTAATTAAGCAGTATGGCAAAAACAGTCGCCGTATCCCTTGAAAAACTCTTGGTGTTTTTGATATAACAAGTTTCAGTCTACCTGTCAACTTGTATACCCCATTACTACTTTTAATATGCGCCGATAGATGGCACAAAACTATGGAGATATATGTAAGTCTTATAATTGTATCACCTGGCGATAATAATAACCTGCATTTGAATCGCTAATTTTTCAACTTACCTCAGTCCTTCCGAAGGTGTTTCAGTCCAGTTTAAAGTTGATAAATCACCAACAGTAGATACACTTACAGTGGCGTTTTCAGAATATTTGTTCTCCAATGTTACATTTAGAGGAAGATGAACGTACGTCCCCCATTTTTTATTCTTAAGGACATTATAGTTGAGATTTTTTTTCAATTGATCTTGATAAAATACATCATTTATGGAAAACTGGTTACCGCTATTATCGACAAATATCGATTTGATTACTGTTTCAATAGGTTCACACAACAGACATTTCACTAATCCAATTATACCACTAGTATCTTCGTTTTGACTAAACAAATAAACGATTTTCTCCTCACATTTATTCACTTTGGTCTTTAATTCTTCTATCCAATCGAGATCGGAATTTGTTACATTCAAAACAGCGGAATTGTTAGGTAAATCGTGGGTTGGTCGAAGCAAATATATAAAATCTTCGTCTATAATCGACTGGAAAATAATTTGGAATGCATTGCTCTGAATACTGTTATAGTTTCCTTTATACAAGATGAAGCCGGAAGATTTTAAATAATTAGCGATTTTATCCAAATTAACTGAAGGCAGAACATTTTCGCAAATGACGATAATATCATACGTATTTTTCAAACTGCTAAACATCGATGAACAACATATTCCTCTCGTAAAGGCTTGATTATGTAATATATTCTGGATACTATCAACTATCTGGTTGTTAATTTCATTTGTGATAATTTCACAAACATCTATTTGTTTCATCTGTCCCACAATATTTTGTATAACTATTTGTGTAGCTATATTTAACAATGTATCAAAATCGTATTGATTCTTGGCAGTAATTTCGAAAGGAACGAAGTCGTATGTTTCCAGGTACGGTGGATCTTGTAAATGCTGTCGGCGGGGTGCTGACGAAAATTCTAATCCAATAATTTCTATTCCACCCGATTTGAGAACGTTCAAATTTGTATCCAGTGAAACTCTCAGACCTGAAATGAAGCTGTTGGATTAACATGGATACTATTATTCCTTTTTTCAATGAAACTAACTGTTTCTGAAGATATCCACTTAAATGAAAAAATCTATATGAAAATTCTATATTATTTCTTATAATTATTTAAAATATCACCTGTTTAACTATCACGGCTCATGAGATACAGCTTGGTGACAGATAAACAGACAGGCAGACAGGCAGCGGAGTCTTAGTAATAGGATCCGTTTTTTATCATTTGGGTACGGAACCCTAAATAACGGATAAAAGGATAAAAAACTTCCCAACTCAAGAAATCAAACTTGACTGTAGTGATACAACCACATTTGCTTGAGAAAAAGAGTCTTACCTTCTGGTGTTTCTTGAATCATTTTTAAGTGCTTAACTGGATCAATGACTATTTGTCGAATTGATGTGGGAAGCATTAAATCTCTACAAGTAGACCTAATTACTGTCATATGTAACATGGTATCTAGGAAGCTACAGAAATTTCCTTTCCATTCTAATTTCCCGTTCAAGCCATCCAAATCTGCTTCGATAACTCCTTGAAACAGGTCTGTATACAAATATCTGCGCAAATAACATTCCTTGTAGATATCCTCACGATTCATTTTCAAAGTATCCTTCTTTTCATTTTGCACTAAATCTTCTAATATGAATTCTTTAGCAATATTATTCGTTTGACGTATTGTACCAGTACAGACAGTGGAACTGCTTTCACAAATTTCGAAGCTACCAGTGGAGTACAATATATTTACAACGAATGTAACACTTTCTTCTGCATTGAGAACAGTAGCACGTTTAAATTTTACGTTCTCAAATACTACTGGAAATTCTTCCATTGTTGATAAATACAAAGTAGCCAGTGTTTCCCATACCAAATCCTGAAAATCGAAAATAGTGTTACTGTGGTTCACTTATACGTAAACAGGCTTGGCAAATATTTATATTCCGGATGTAAAATCTCCTATATAACATACCAGATATCCTGTAGCAGGCATTAAAACTCGTCCATCTATATTATGTCCAGCCAAATAAGAATATGTTTCATCGGAAAGTTTCATACTTATAGGATTTCCATATTTGTTTTTATATTTCCACAATCCTGCAGTCCACGAGGCGCTGTGATCCCATTTTACTAAGGGTGATATCATTTTAGTTCCGCGGCTAACAGGGAAAGTAACATCGCTATACAATTTCCTTAAATTCAGTTGTCCTCCAGCTAAGTAAAACCTTGAATAAAAAGGTGAATACAATAAACACATTGATCTGTTTCAACAACTGCCAAAGCATTAGAGCATATGGTAGGAACTAGACCTCTATTGAAGTGCTGAACCTTAAAAATATTTCTAATCCAAAACTTCGAAACTAGTCCTTCTAGAAAGTATTAGACCTTCAATACTGATGGTAGATTATGGCCAGATTTATATAACTAGGAGTGACTCTTAATTTCAAGCCACAATGACATACCTCGGTATTCCCGCCTTGGATCTTCCGCATAGACAAATTATGGCAATTCTTAGGCTCAAACCGAAAGGTATATGGTCTCCAAATATTGTCCGAGGATACACTGATACCACTGGGACAATACTGGGCTACACATATTTCAAATGACTTTGGATAATATGACACCAGATACCTCACTCTCTGAGCGCGTGAATATTATTATTCTCTGGTTCAGCAATGATTCTTAAGCAAACCATGGCGTCTGGGTTTCAAGCGTTTCAAGCGAAGACAATCGGCCTTTACTGAAGAAAACATCAGGAAATATATACCTACCAATTTTTTTAACATTTACTGACAGCTAAGAGCTGAGCTCCGCTTGTAACAATCAGTAATCCAAGTATCGAATTTAAGTTGGTGGAAAGCGTAAAAAATCCTTCAATACGCAGACCAGTTAGCTGGGGGAGGCTTTGAAGAAGATGTCATTGGTCAGAAACTGGCTAGATAAAAAACACCGATTCAAATAAAGACCCAACTATCCAAAAAGCCACCAGAAGTACCAGTCGCATTATTTATAACTGCTATAGGTCCAGATGTCATCCAAATATTTAACAACTTTAACCTGACGGAAAACAGCAAAAATATATGAAAATCATCAAAGAGAGATAAAGAGGTTCGAGAGATACTTCAGCATAAAGGCACATATTCTGTTTGAGCGCTACAATGTTTTTAAAATAGTGAAAGGTGGAAGCTTTCACGAATGCTTGACTTTAATTAGTTCACAATATGAAAAATGTGATTTTGTAAATATACTGGATAGCCCGTTAAGAGACAAAATGATTTTTGGAATTCGTTCTGATAAAAGGAGAGAAAAATTGTTAACAGAAGATAATGTGAATTCAGATCAAGCCATAAGTAAATGTAGAGCCAGTAAACAAGCTACCAAATAATTGGGAGGAATTTAAGGTTCAGGGATTAGGAGTTTGCTAGTATGACACCTCTGTAGATACAACCAAGAAAAAATCCCTGTCAACATATTCAAGAAGATAAGGTCAGTGATGTTTTCAAAGGTGCAAGATTAGCAATTAACAACAATAATGAATATTGAAGTAAAAGTATAGAGCTTTCGGTGACCGAGCATAATGAGGTTAATTTAGTTAAAGAGTTGAATATATTCCTGATAATTGGAGATTTATTGTTTCCGATACTTTCTAGATGGACTAAACAAGTATATTTCAGTGGAAGTAGTATCTTCTCATTTTCCCGAATATCAATTCAGTTTAAGTTTATTTATGAGTACCTATTATTAAATTTTTAAAACGATTTATTGGCTAGTTTATCAGAAACTAATCTGAATAACACACTGATGGTGAAATGTTCTGCAATGTGCAATTCATTATATTCAATCATAATAAAAATGACGTACATAAAAAAGTTCACTTAAAAGTTTCAATATCTTCTGTATGTTCCTTGTGGTATATTATTCATTCTTTTTTTAATTTCTTGTGAAATTAAACCAATATATTTATAAATTCTTTATTTCAACGTTTCGGTAGCGTTCCAGCTACCGTTGTCAAGAAAAAT
>CAJUYI010002019.1:0-11259 GCA_910591695.1 Galerucella pusilla
TAATCAGATCTACTTGAATGTTTATCGAAAGTATGTTTCGTTAAGAGAAATTTTGACAGAAATGTCAAAATTTCCTAGCGATTTGCGGAAAAATAAGTTAACAATAATATTTAAATAAAAGACATAAATTCCCTTGAAGCTAATTTTAATAAATCATAAGAATGTTGAATCGTTACATAAATAAGAAGTAGGAAGGTCGCACGTACGAAGTCAAGTTCAGAGCGTGAAATAAACATAAATAGTATTATTTATATTTACTTATGATGAACTTGACTTGTCGTATAAATATGCAAACGATAGTGTTTCAACAATTACTATTGATATTCAATTACTATTAATATTAGGGTTAATGTTAATGGGAATGTTAGAATATGAATATCACAATTCATAAGTCATAAGTAGTATAATGTATAGTAGTAAGTTTAAGTAATAAATAGAACGTATCCCAGTGCTACAGGTAGTTGTTTTATTCCTGCAAGATGACCCTCCGAGTGTCCAGCAACACCACCTATTCAGAGGCCCTTCCACACCTATAATCTACCAAAGTATCCATCGACAATACATTCATTACAGGACACCTTCCTTATTCCATGGGCGCTGTATTGAGATTATACTAGATTACATCACAAGTGAAAGCAGCCCAGTTAGGGCCGCTAGAAATAATTTGTATATTACCGCGAGTTCTCTCTATGATGATTTTCATATTTATCAACAACATTATCAGATTGATACCATACAGTTCAGTTAACGATTATCAATTCTAAATTTTCCATGTTTTTAGATTGCAAAATTCATTTTTTGGATATTTCTGGACTCTTGAGGAAAACTGCTTTGTTTATTTACAATATCTTACCTTGCCCGAACACTGTCACAAGCTCAAAGTATTCGGTTTCATTTAAAAACCCCCCGGAAGGCCTACGCAAACACACCATGGGTGTTTACCATCCATATTGAAATCTATATATTTAAATTTTAACATGATGGTCACTTTGTGATAATAGAAAGAAAAATGTCTTCAGTATCACTGGATAAACGGAAATGGAACACATTTTTTATAAAAGTACTATAAATAATTTCTGAATTTGAAAACTCACCGGTACCAAAAATCTTCTAACTTCCGCTAATGCGTACGCAATTCTGGCATGTGCTTCTGCGGGTGTTGCGAAAGCACTGATTTCTACATGTAGCTCTTCACTGAGATGCTGGAATTTGGGATCTCCACTAGCTCGTAATTCTTCTTCCTGTTAAAAAGCGATTAAATTAATCGAGTTATCAGAAGATCAAGTAGTTAAACTTGATTTATTGAAATAATTTACCTATATTTGAAAATTTGTTTTAAATTTTATTCATTCATCAATTTTATAATTGATTTTTATCTACCAATAAAAACCAATTAAATATTTTGTTCGCATTTTCAGGTAAATACTCAATATTTGTATGAATTTAAAATTGGACATATTTCGAAAATATTACTGGTAGGAAACAAATGTTTTTATTTAAAATGACAGATATTTAATACACGAATATCTCTCGGTGAATTTTGAATAATAAAATTACGTATTCCATTTCAGCTGCGGTTGGTTAAATCTCTACATTTCTTAATAAAATATACAAAATTCTGTTTCATTTATTATACAATAGTTTTTTAATGTCCCTGGGGTTTTATGTAACTGAAACACTTGCAAGGAAAATCCAAAGAAAAGCGCGAATGTCTGATTGAAAAAGGCAGAGTAGGCTTCATTCAAATCTAACTGAAAAGCTGATGTTTTCCGTGATCTGTCATAATTATTATTATTGGTGCTCTGGAGTGGCAAAGTTACTTTTTGCGCGATCCATCTTCTTTGTTTATTTCCAGCATCGGTTGTCAGGACGGTAGGTTGTGTTTACTGGTTTCTAAGTCTAACACGTCGGTAAGTGATTTACTTACCGTTCAGACGTCGGTAAGTAAATTACTTACCGACGTCTTAGCCCTACAAACATTCAAGTTGTCCTAAATAATATGTTACTTCATTCATTACACAAAAGGAACAAAAAAAATAAGAAGATTCATATTTTTTTAATGAACAGAACCGAACAGAACAATATAAAAAGTAATAAACAATTTCACCAAAATGCAAATTATATTTTAAACTGATCGAGAAGTATAAATGTCACTTTTGACATTTCGTTCATTTCGAAGAAATTTATATTATTTTATTCGAAATTTATCTCAATACGATCGCGCAAAAAATGGTATAAGCATCTCGAACGTTAAGGGTAATACCGGTCTCCAGCCCTTACCGTTCTTAATACTTAATATACTATTCTGGTTTGTCTTTTTTCATAATTCAACTTAAAAAAACTTTGGTTGAGGTTTCAGTATACCATTCTTATAAATTTAAGAGGCAGTCCTAATCTGCTCAGTGCCATCTACATGCAAAGGCAGATTTTGTTCGAAACTGTTGTTCATTAGGCAATTTACAGTAAATATTTGATCTATAGTTGAACGATCTTTGCGGAAACCTCCTTGATATTCTCCTTTGGTTTCGTTTGCATATGCGTTCAATCTGTTTCTTATTATGCGAGCTATTACTTTATACAACTCTTCCAGAACTGCAATGTCTCTATAGTTGTCGCAAGCACTGGCATCTCCTATTTTATGTATTGGGCAGATTATAGCAGTCCTCCATATACGTGGTATTCTCTCTTTTTCCTATTCCTTTTAAAATTTCTGCCTGTACTGCTTCTTTCTCCAGGGCTTTTCTTATTTTTCATATTAGCTATAATCTCCTCTATTTTCTGGTCTTGTGGTTCTTCAATTAGGATTTCATTTGTACACCTTGGTATTCCTGCATTTCCCTCTTCATCATTTTCTATTTCTTCTCCCACATTTAGAGTTTACTCGAAATATTCAACCCATCTATCCAGTTTTTCTTCCATGCTCCCTATCAAACATCATTCTTTCTGTTTTAAATTCTGGCTTACTGTTGCCTTAATTTTTTTACTTTTTTCAACTTATTCGTCAGATGCCCATCTATAAAGGGCCCCATTCACTATCAATTTTGCCGTCAGTTTCGTCTGATCAGTTCAAAACGTTACGATGAACCTATGGTGTGTGACAGGTACTTTTAGACGGTCAGATCAGTTCTCCGTTCAGTCTCAGTTTCGATACAGTTATCAGTTCAGTTTGGAAATGCTGCTGTTATTAGACGATCAGTTTAGTTGTCAGTTTTCATTTGTAATTCACAGTTCAGTAATTGACGAAGATTATACCTCGTCATCCAGTTCAACACAACACCAACTTGTTTGAACGGCTTACCTCAAAATATGTAGGTATATGCAGGTTGTGGAGTTTGAACTGATCCGTTTCAACTGATTTGAAAATGTACAGTGTATGTACATACGCCGCATCAGTCAGAACTGATCCGTTTTAACTGATACGACTGGACTGACGGCAAAACTGATAGTGTATGGGGCCCTAAGTATATTATCTCTACTCTGAACAGCAACTTGTTTGTGATTGTCAGATTAGTGCTGTTAAATTGTATTCCAAATACTTACAAATAAATTTTATGTGTCGGAGAATATGTATCATTCTCACCACAATGAAACTGCTGCACCTAAGTGCACATTATTACTCTTGCATTATCAAACAATGATTCAAAATATATTATCCATATGCATATATGCATAAATACTAATTTTAATTAAAACAATGGACTATGACAATACCGTTAGTTGCTTCATAGCCGAAGAGCTGGTCGTGACAAATCTAGCACATTCATTTTAATTTGCTAAATGAAAATTTTTCAAATACGACAAAAATTGTGGCTTAATTTCACCAAAAAGAATAATGACAGTGGCAATTTTACGTTCTATATATTTCTACGAGTTTTTTTTGAATAAACAATGTACTCCTCACCCTAAAAAATCTAAATCTGTCAACTCAGCAAATCAAAACAGTGCAAGAGCTAATTCGAAAATCACCTGATACAAATCCAAGGAAAGAGATCCCTATTGTATTATACCTTTTGCTGACAGCTGTAGCTGTGAAATTCACCCTCCATTCTGACGCTATACAACATATCCAGGAAACAGATAAAGAGAGATGTACGATGAAGCTTAGTAGAATTCCGAATAAATTGTTTCCGCATGGGTTGATATCTTATTTATTATATACAAGGTGATCTATTTGAAATGGAGTTCATTATTATTCCTAAAAAAGAGGAGATCTCACAACAATGTAGATAGATTTTATGAGGTAGCTTTTGTCCTATTCCACTGCTACCTTTTCAGATCTATTGTGATCCTATAAACTCTAGATTACATTCTCCAGCCTATCTCTTTTTGAAAAAGTGTATTAGTGTGGAGACTGAATGATTTTTTAACAAATATAAATGAAGGAGTTAAATCTATAAAATTTGAAATTGAAATTGAAAAAAACAATTTTTTTGCCATTTTTAGATGTTCTTATCAATAAAACACCTACAGGTAAACAAGTGTTTACCGTAAGCCAACACATACTAATAGGTATTTGAATTCTGAATCAAATCATGCTATGAGCGTTAAAAAGGGGTAGTAAAATCTTTATAAGATAGGGCCAGAATCATTTGTTCTAATCAATTCACAAAGGAGAGAACTTTACTGAAAATGTTTTAAATGCCAATAATTACCCGGCAGAATTTGTGAATAAAGAAATTAAGAATATAGAGAAGGGCTCATTGTTAATACCCCATAATAATAACAATAATATTAATAATTCAGCTAACATAATTTTTTAAAACTTGACAATAACGTATGTTAGGGGTTTATCAGAAAGAATTTAGATAATTGGTAATCAATTCAATTGCTTTAAATCTAACAATACGTTAAGATCTATACTAACAAAAACGAAACCAAAAACTGAAGAACAATCTTCAAAAAATTGCATATCAGATATCTTGTGAATGCGACAAATTCTATTTAGGTGAAACATCTAGACCATTGAAAGTCCGAATAAGTGAACATAAAAAACATATCAAAGATAGGGAGCTTTAAGTCAGGTATTTGCAAACATGCTTGGGAAGAGGGGCATAAAATTCAATGGGATTCGACAAAAATAATATTGAAAGAGCCCAATAATAAAAGACGAAAAATCAAAGAAAGTGCTTTAATACAACTAAATGCAGATAAATGTGTAGCTAGTATTTCAGCCGAATGTAGTCAAATTTGGTTACCAATGCTAGAAAGAGAAATTTCCAATAATAAATTACCTGCGTTATCAGGATAGCATCATAAGTATTTATCCAGGTTTTCTTATGATTTATCATTGAAATAGTTGTTAATCGATACAAACTTCAATACACAAAATCACCAAACTGAGTAATACATATTTTGAAAACAAAAATAATCATACACAAAAAAGTAACAACAAACGCGTTTTATTAACATATTGTAGATTATATTTTGTGACCATAGCAGCAAAGGCAAACAAAGCTGATGAAATGAAATGAATCAGTTATGTTGTCAAATTGTCAAAGTTGAATGAACAAAAATCTATAAAAATAAATTCAACCGGATATTGAAAATGCAGCTTCCTGTGTTATTTTAAATATTTATTACTAGTTAATTTTGACAACGGTAACTGGAACGCTACCGAAACGTCGAAATAAAAAATAAAAAAACATTATTGTGGTTTGATTCCCAAATAATAAGTGGAAAAATGAACCTTTCAATGGCAACCAATAACTTTTCTTCGACTAATGCAAAAAACCGCACATTTGCCAGACTATCGCACTGACATAGAATGTGTTCTGCCGTTTCTTCTTCTCGGTGACAAAACCTGCACATATCTTAGTTTTTCATCAGCTTTAAATGCCTATTAATTGAGCTTACAATGCCCCGTTAACAGACCCACTGCAGCTTTGACAGTTTTCCTATCTTTGGTCATCAGATCTGCTGTAAATTTTGGCGAGTGTTATGAACTGTTTCGCTTGCCTCTGTCCTGGTGAGTTCCTCCACCATTTCAGAGATTTGTGGGCGACCCACTTCTTTGTTCCTATTCTTGTTATGGTTTCTGCAACGCCGCAGAAGGGTTCCGGCCCAACGATTGGCATTGATGAGCCTTGTTTGCCCCGGTAACCAGGCTACCGTAACATTGCTACGCTCAACCAGTGTATTTAGGGCCCGCACATACTCCTATACTTAGAATTGACCTCTACGGAGTTGAGTGCTAAAGGCGCTGCTTGGCTGTCTGTGAAGATGGCAATTTAACGATATGTTCTCTTCTGCCTTTTAATTTCTTCCACACAGTGTCATTTCCGCCTGGAAAATTGTGACATTCCTTGATAGGCTACACAACAATGTAAATAAATATGGATTCGATCTAAGTACTGTATGGTGCGCAAACTCGAATTTGGGATCAACTTTATCAACCCTTTCAGAAGTTACAGTTTGTATATTGCCTCAAGCAGTCCCAAGAACAATACTATAAACGGTTGGAACGCGAAAGAAGTACAGTACTTGCGCGAATAATACCAAGAATGGTCAGTTGGACCAAACCTATAGACAAAAGATCAGGTATATAGTGTGGTAATCGGCCACACTACCCCTGTAATCTAATCTAATAACTTAGGTGATTAAACTTGTTTCACTCTTCACAGTGGTACTAATTACTCTTTTTCTTTTATCTGGAGTAATCATTTGTAATGTTAGAAATAAATATTCAAAGTTTTTGCAACCTTTTTTTCAGAATCGCATTATTAGATCTTCTTTCTATAAATCACAGGATAGCAATGGAATGGAGGACTAACTTTTGAAGTTGGGAAACGTGTCAATTTAGAATTCGATTGAAGTCAATTTCCCTCCGTTGCCTAAACTGAAAAGAGATATTATAAGAATGCGAGTTAAGGTATTCTGTCAGCTAGGATCGTGTGTAAACATAAAATAAAATCGTTCGAAGCGAAAATGTCGAGAGATAGACGAAAAGGCCATTAAACAAAAATAATGCAGACGTTTGTTCTTTAATATAATCTTAGATTATATTGATTTTATTTTGAAAATATCGTTAGGTGCATGTGATAATACTCAATGTTTATTTCAATAACAATAAAATCGTTTGATATAAAAACGTTACCGAAGAAAACGCAGATCAAGGGAAATCCTTTTCTCATTCTAAAATTATTTGAAATATTTTTGACAGAAATAAAACAGAGAGTAGAGTTAACAACTATATCTAAGACAAGTCTTTCTTATAATAGCCCACTTCACAAAACCCAGTATGAAGTTTTCGACAGTAATGAGAATGGCACAGAGTCAGATGCCTCAGATTACTGCGCTACCTTTGCTGCAGGCAACCAATGATGCAATTGAACCCAGGATTGTGTTTGATAAACCCTACAAAATTCAAATAAAACAGAGTCAGATGCTGCAAATGCAATACGCATAT
Organism: Galerucella pusilla; assembly: GCA_910591695.1. NCBI lineage: Eukaryota > Metazoa > Arthropoda > Insecta > Coleoptera > Chrysomelidae > Galerucella > Galerucella pusilla. The sequence continues at coordinate 7,406 of CAJUYI010002019.1, forward strand.
ATACAGATGGTTCAAAAATGAAAGAAGGCTGAGGATGTGGAGTTTACTCGAGAGCACTAAGCCTAAAGATTGAGTGGGGAATGGGAAACAATACCAGCGTGGTTCAAACAGAACTGGCTGGTATCTCAATTGCCACAAAAGAACTAACCAGAAAAGAAATTTCTGACAAAAACATAAACAATCTGCACTAATAGTAGACAAGCCCTATTAGCCTTAAACAGACAACGAGTTATATCGGGGCTGGGGGGCACAATAGACCTTTTAGGTCTCAGTGAATGTCACCCCAAAAATCACACATATATCGGGGCTAGTACTAGAGTGCCACCAAGATTTAGCTGACGCCTCGGCAGATAACAATATTATCCTGAGGTGGGTTGAAGGGCACGACACGAGTAAAGGTAATCGCATTGCCGATTCTTTAGCCAGGGAAGCGCCTGGACTAAAAATTTTAGGACCCAGTGTCACCTTCGGCCTGACGACTTAGACAATTGTGGAACTAGCCAAACGTTACACCCATGCTCAATCCCTTAAGAGATGGGATGGAATCAAAGGATGCAGTATTGCTAGGATCACCCTGGGCGACCCTGGGAAGCTGGCGCTGAAGAAATATTTGACGATGACCAGGAGAAACCTACGTTTAACAGTAGGATTTCTGACTGGCCAATGTCAACTGAGGAAACACCTCCATACTATGGGGCTAGTGGACACACCTCTATGCAGGATATGTGAACAGGAAGATGAAATTGTCAGGCATGTCTTATGCGAGTGTCCAAAGTGATTGTCAATAAGAGAGTGTGTGTTCGGTGAGTCTTGGCCTACACCTGCCGATATAAAGGAGATGTCTTCTAGTAACCTGTCCACCTTCTGGGAAGGACGGGATGGACGATGAACTAGAAGGACAACTCCTCGGGAGGATATACAATGGGTTACATGTGGCCTAATTGCTGTGAGCCTTCACTCACCCTCCCTACTCTACAGATACAGAGAATGGCGTTAACGTTAACCTCATTTCATTCTCGGCCTTAAGCTGTCCAAACTCTAAAGGCATTCAGGAGATTATTTTTGATGCGAAACCTAAACATACCACATCTGCTATCTTATTCCTTTATGACGTGGCCCTAATTTAGGTCTGTCCCCTAAAGGTGTTTTAAGGCTGCAGCTGGAACAACAGATCATATTTTTTGAACATAGGTTCACTGATTTTTCACATTTGCTGTAGATGCTTCCTCAGGATATAGTGTCCAGTGACCAGAACGGTAACCCTTTTCAAATACTCAGTTTCCATAACCTTGGTGAACGTTCCTTGTCTAGCTTGTTCAGTGAATTCTTTGTATGAAGGTGATAGTGTTCTTTGTCTAGCTAGTCGTTGCTCATGTGTGTGTGTGTATTTGTGTGGGAAGGAAGAAGCCGCAAAGTTTAGATCTTTGCTCATGTATTAAATACATTTTCTTACGTCCTATCTTTCACCAGCTTGTAGGTATCTATCAAATGTCAGCCGTCCACCGCCCGGGCCTTCAGGACGGCGGCAAAGTAGGTATGTTCCAACGGGCTTGCGAAAGTTATAGCATTTAGGGCGGATTTCTGTATATTTGGTATAAACTTGCGCCTGAAGGCGAAATTCTAATTTTAAATTCATATTATTCCGTCGGTTAGTAGTTATCCCTGTTATTATCGATGGTTAAGATTCCGAATATGAAATAATATTTAGGTACTCATAGGAAAGGCAAATGTAGCCAGAAATCCATAGAATCTAATATGAAATGCCGGAAACTGAAAAATATTCATTCGCTTTTTTTGAGGAAAAGTCTAGAAAATTATAAAATTTCAGTCTTCTACTTTATGGTCCAGATATTCTAAATTAAAAGAACCTTTATTTATTAATAATACCGTAAATATTCTAAACCAATAGCATTTTTGAAACTAAAAACGTAGGTACAAACCTACGAAGTCTAATACATTTTCAAGAGAGGAAATGAAGTTTTTCACAGAACGCTCTAGACGACAAATAAGGTTGCATACATTACTATTTTGCTCTTTCGGTGGAGGGCACGTTCAAAGAGAGCAATAAAGAAATTAAGCCAGTAAATTATTTAAAATAATAACATTAACAAAACTGTAGCTATTCATTTTGCTGCTACGTTGAGAAAATGATTTAAGAGCTTACAGACCTCATTAAAATATATGTTAATGCGACTGAGTGCCAGGAAAACATATATATTCATATGTTCCCAAGAGAGTAACGTTCCGCGTGTTACATTTACAATATACAGTGTGGAACAGACAAATGGAATACATTCGATAACGGATAAATAAGGTCGTGTATAGGGAAACGTCAAGTCAATTTATATTTTTGAGTGCGCATTTAAAAAAATATATAGTCCAGTAAAAAGTCCCTAAAGACTTCACTTTGGGCTCAATTTGTAGGTCACGGCAGGTGTTTTCAAACGAGAAAAAACTTGACGCGATTGAGTTTACGGAAGGGAGGAATTGGCCCCCTAAACCCTGGAAAACGGGTCTCTCGCTAATATCTGGCTCAATATGCGAATTAGAGAATTTTTCTTCAGATAAAAAATGAAGATCGTCTTATTATCTACAAAAATGACCCCTATAATTTTTTTCGAAAATTCGATAGTTATCGAGATAATGAGCCCTAAAAGTCTCCTCATTCCAGCTGCTTCTCTGCCTGTAGAAATTCTGCTGTCTATGCATTAACTTCTAGCAGGCGGACGAATTGTTCCATAACTCGGCAAAAAATTGACATTTCCCGATGATTCAAAGTTCATCGCAATAGGAAGACCCTTAGCTATCATTCCATGTGACTTGCAGCTTGTCCGTACTTGACAAAAATATTCAAAAAAGCGGTCAAAGTTTTTTTCCACAAGATTTTAAAACTATTTCATTAATTTGTTCATATAAAAAAAACTTATCCTCATTTTTTTTATTATGGAACCAAAGGAGGTCTTGAATGATCTCAGAAAATTTTTTTAATATCTATAATTTACACAGATGGATCAAAGATGGAAAATGACACCTCATGCGCTGTTGTCACGAATTTCGAGATAATTGGACTAAGACTACCAGAAGCATTCAGTATATATTCTGCAGAACTATATGCAATTTACAAGGCATTACATATATGCAAAAATCAGTCAACTGGAAATTTTCTTTTGGTCACAGACTCATTCAGTGCAGCAGTTAGTATGGGGAAACTGTATCACACCAATGAACTCCTTGTCCAGATCAACAAACAGATTGCTGAACTTAATAGCAGTCATAAAACGGTATCTGTCCTTCGGGTCTCATCACATACAGAAATATGCGGTAACGGATGCGCTCATAAGGTTGCCAAGCAAACATCAGAAAATTCATCCCTTCCATTTGCAGAGAACAGAATTACCAAATCAGATTTGAAGAGCCTCATTGAGGAAACAGTGCATCTACATTGGCAAAATATGTGGTTGAGTTCAAGTAGCAAACTGAGAAAAGTCAAAAGGAGTATAACATCTTGGAGAACCTTGCCCACTAAAAGAAGAGCACAGACCATTTTGACACGACTTCGTCTGGGTCATACACGTTTCACTCACGAGTATCTTCTTAAAAGGGAAGATCCACCTATGTGCATGACATGTGATGTACAAATAAGTGTTGAACATGTGGCGATAGTTTAGAATCAATATAATATTAAAAGTGAGTGAAAGTAGTGAAGATAATTGATATTCTTGACGTTTATAAATTTAATAGATTTTAAGATCTGTCAACGAGTCAGATATTATACGTTGTACATAATAGTGTTAATAAATATAATACATATACAGGGTGGGGCAAACTTCTGACATCGGAGGATTACATCGTTG
>CAJUYI010002019.1:16259-38421 GCA_910591695.1 Galerucella pusilla
AAAAAAAAAAGTACATTCTTTCTTCTTTTTTATAGATAAATAGAGAAACTTTTAGATGTTCTGTCATCAAAGATAATTTATTCAACAGTAAAAACACAAGACCTTTTTTTTATCGGATAAATTTCTCATTGCAACGAAACAGTTTTGCCAATCACTAATTTTACGAGAAAAACTGACAAAAATTTAGTGATTGGCAAAACTTTGAGTTAAAGAGAAATTTATCTGATAAAAGAAAAGCTCGAGTGTTTTTTGGCAAGATAAATTAACGACAGAATATATGGATGAACAACTTAAATTATAAGTAACCAAACTTGCGACTCATTGTCATTGTGTAAAAGTGACGTCCGCTTACTAGATATTGAGGAAGAGAAGTTTTTATCCGATAAAAAAGGATGCACCTTTTTATCGATGTCAAAGTGACAATAACATTTCCAGGTATATGACATTTTAACATTGGAGTTAATTTATCTGGAATAAATAATGTTCTTAACGAAGAAAATGCACAATTTATTTAGCAAAGCAAGTCTGTTAAAAATTATCTTGAATTATTAACAGGGTTCATTTTCCCCCCCCTTCCGTAAACTCAGTTTCTCGTTTAAAAACACCTGCCGTGACCTACAAATCGAGCCAAAAGTGAAGTCTTCAGCGACTTTTCAGGAGCTTTCGATATTTTCAGGTATTCAGTTACTGGACTAATATATAGGGTGTGTCATGTGACAGTGGTCAGAGCTAAATTTAAAAATATATGGGGTAGATAAATATAACTTCATCTTCCAAAAATACAGCTATGGCGAACATTGAATCTCTCTTATAAAGACTTTAACGTCAAAAATCTAATTAACAAACTATTTATACATTGAAGCTAAAGACTAACGAATGTCTAAACACTAACACAAATTAAATTAAGAGTAGAGAAACCCTGAAACGTAAGTAACATGACAGGATAATTGTCAGGACATACAATATCTGTTCAAGAAATTGAAAATACGTTTCAACAACAGGACGTTTACAAACTTTAGAAAGTTTGAATGTTATTTGCAGACTCGAGTGAAAACAATTCTCTGGTAGAAGAATGAAATTAGCTAGATTTATTTGATTTTAGGACATTTCAACAATAAAATGATTACCTTGTGTCGGTCCTTCATTGATCCTCTTCCGAGAACTGCCATTTTACACATCGTGTCTTCCTGCAGTCTTTTAAGGGAATTTCCTTTGGGACCCAACAGCTTTCCAACAAAGTTAAACTGTAAAAGAACAAAAACTTTCAATTATATATTAACTACCGTCTCCTAATTCAAACAATATCGACTAACTTCATTCATTTATAATTCAAAACCTTTTTTTTTTGGTGGACTTCGTATTTAACTTTGTTTGAGAACACTATATTTTTTTAATTACATCTGTCAGCAGATGCAAACATTTATTTAAGGAAGTATTTAGTTTGTTAAGCTTTCTAGTGGCACGCAAAAAATTTAATAAATAAAATCCTTCAGAAAGTCAGCTCTAATTTTGGAACGATTGAGAAATTTTAGTACCTGACCAAAAAGGATAATGCAGTGTGGTTGTGCATGGAAGAGGAGGAAGCTTCTTCACACATTATCTTCAATTGTGAAGCACTGTCTTATTAGATATATAGACCTAGGACTAAAGTATCCAAGGAAGGATTTCTTCCAGAAGGATCTAGAGAATTAAGAGCTATTGGTCTCTTTATATAAACGGTAATACCAAGGGTACAAAAAGCCTAAATGCTTAGGTTTCGAAGCCTCTGAATGATGGTACCGAACTAAATCAATAAATCATCACCTAATTGGCAATTGCCTAATTGTCATTTTAGTGAAACTTGTTATAAACAAATGTCAAAGATAATAGAGAGTTATTGGAAACACGAATTTTCTGCCTTGCAGTAGTGATGACCTTAAATGAATAGTGCTCAACCTTAAAACAGACTTAAAACTTGGAGTTATTGAAACATGAAACTCTATAATGACATTATAAATATTATGGTTGTACATGGTTTTTAAAAATGTAACCTCACTTTTATTAAGTACATACGTCGGGATAGTGCACCACAGTAATCGCGCACAAATAAGGACAAGCACTAACCTTAATAATGTTTCCCTTATTTAAAACATCAAATGCGCATGCGTATATGTCACTATATAAGGGCAGCACTATTACTGCTTGACCTTATAAAAGTTCCAATATAATAGCTTAACACTACTTACTTACAAATTTGAAAATTACTTTTCAAAGAACTGACAGTTAACTAAGAAGCAACACCTACTTCCCTGGCAGATATACAGGGAAAATATAGTCAGGGAAGTGGTTGTTGACGTCTAATCATTACAATGTCTGGATGTATTTCCAATAAATGTTCTGTATCTGTTTCAGAGTCCCAACGAAGAGCTAAATATGGATGTAGAGGAAGGTTGCCTAAATGGTACCACTTTTTACAATTTATTTATTTTCTACCTTATATTAATTCCCTGTGCAAAAGCACCATAACCCTAAGAAGTATTGGTTATTTAAACAGGTTAATCTAATTTTTAATCACTAATATTGTGGTAATTTGTGCAAGGTGATACACTTTTTGTCAAGAGATGCAATCGGTACGATTTAGGAAACCATCAATTAGCTCCAAAACAGGAAATCGTTCACAATAACTCAGACAGCAACCGCACACTCACCAACTTTGTCTCGCCACTACGACCAAGCACTAGTTGCTAGTAGCGCCGCACGATCGCTGTAGTCACTTTATTTCTAATTAAAATTAAGGTGGTACGATTTAGGAGGCGGTACGACTTTGGCAACTCTCCTCTATATGGAACTAAGTTGGATTTTTTGTAGCTTGTAGCTTGTAGCTTGGGATTAAACTTTATCGAGTATTTTATGTATTATGAATAAATATGTGAAATATAGTTACTACATCATTCTTTCCTTGATTTCGTTCACTTAAACTCTGTATAAACTTTCTCTGAAAAAACATTTTTTGTATTGCTGACTTATTTAAATTCTAAAATTATATTGACTTTTAAACTTCGTAAAATGTGTAATATGTAATTTGGTATATTATTTGCATTCGAAATTTCGACGATTTACTTTAACCCAAGTGTGTTGTTTCCTAAATAAATACAAAGTTCCGAAAGTTTAACAGATATTTATCTTTGAATGGAATAAGAAATATCCCAAAGGGCACATCTTGTAGACTTAGGTCACAGCATAAAGTTAAATAGAAGATTTCTTCGTAAGAAACAATCCCGCGTAAATGTTCGAAAGACTTGAATCAGAATGCCACGAGAAGGAGGAGGAGTACACTGTCAGTTTTCGATATATTATGAACGTACTCGTTATGTCATCAGCCATTTTTGGTTGAGCGCGAATTTTAAACGAATAGCAATTTTATTCAAATAATTATATCTTGATAGGTAATTTCAAGCAGCAAATATGTTGAAGACAATCTCCTGGGTATACACAATTATGTTGCACAAGTTTTTGTTGAAATAATATCCCTGAATTCTCAAAATATTCGAATTTGTCTATTATTGACCTTCAATTCAACTTCTCAGTTGGTTAGAAGGAGCAATGCTAGTAGTGACAAACATCTTATATACTCCATTTATCACTCGGACGCCAAAATCTCCACATCCCTTATAGTATAAATACCTATTATAATCGTTAAAATAGTAATCGATCTTTTTGGAGATGATTCACTTTTGTAAAACCTTCCGAGACATCTTGCAGATGAAATAATAATTATCCATAATTCCCAGTGTAAATTGCTTTGTAGGTTATCTTTCAATCAATAAAGTCGTTTCGTATATCTGCCGATGGCATAAGTTTTACGTTATTGGCAGAGGATTCAATTTATGGTAGACATTTGCTTCCTTCTGATATTGCTCGTGCATTTATTAAAAATACCTAATAGATAGCTTATTTAAATTTAGATCAAAGAAGCTTCTATAATTGGCGATTTGGAATTGACGTGCCTTTTGTGATGTTCGATCGCTAATAATACCCATAGAAATACCGGTTTACTGAAACGTCAAATAAATGATCCGTTAAAGATATAGTAGTTCCTTGATAAAGTTATTGATTTTCAGTTTTATATTTTGTTTTATATTTTATAAATAAAAAGTATACAATAGCTCAGAATACTTCGCTCAACATTCGAAAAAAATAGACTTACTCAGAAGTTCTTTCTGTGGCTGCTTAAAAGTCAACAATGAGCTCGTTTACAAACATTTTTAAATCACTTTCAACTGTCGTAAAACAAAGTACTAAGGATAAAAATATGATCCCGAGATTTTCATGTCAATAGAATATGTCGTTCTCCCAATACAACCAATTAAACAAGCATACCGTAGCGGGGCGAAGACTATGACTGTGACGTCACCGCATATGAAAATTAATGTGCACTAACATTACGCTTTTGACTGTAACGTGCCTCGCGTAGAATTTATTTATTTTGAATTACTAAATCTTTGTGTTAATAAAATGAAATGTGTGGACCTAATTTTAAAAAAGCAGACTCACTAAATATTCCAGAAGTGGACTTGCTAATGATTATGAAGTTTTTTAATAAAAAACACGAGTTTATTAAATTATAATTTTATACTATGTGACACATCGTTTTTGGCTATTTTCGGGTCAGAAAGATTAAAAGTGGCAATATTTTCATAAATACATGCTCTCTCAAATGATATACAGGGTGATTCCAGATGTTTTATTCTATTCCAGTTATGGAGATAGCGGTTAAGCGGTGATCAATGATAGTCTTTCAGAACACCTTGAAGAAGCAAGAAAAAGATAAATTACGAATAGTAGGCTTAGATATTACAATACTGAAAACGTACTTAAAATTCTTGAAAAACGAATTCCAAACAATTTAAAAAAATTGGAATTTTTTTAACTGCAGACTGCCCAATTATAGGAGCTTCTCCAGATGCTATTTATGATGAATGTGTAGTGGAAATTGAATCACCAATGTTGAAAAAACAAGGAAAACTTATTTTGATGAAGCAGGTGGTATTAGTTCCAAATGCTTACATCAGATTCAGATGCACATGCACCTCACTGGTAAAAAAAACGATATTTGTTAGAGCTGATCCGGACTTTGAATCAAATGAAATAATTTCTTTTGAAACATACAATATACGCCAGCAATATTTAATAAAATTCAATTTGTGAAGAACTGATCCATTATTTTATTAAATAATTTTGAACATTAATAACACCACAAGCTATAAGAACAATATTATCTACGTGCTTTAGGAAATTTAGATTAATACAAGCGTGTGGTTTTCAATAACCCTCTCAATATGGATTCACAACGTATTAGATATTTTAGATGTTTTAATCGTAGTAATTTTATATTCTGGAACCGCACAATACGTATACCTACCTTTTTTTACTCTAGTTCTGGTCCATTGTGTCGAATAGTTTAAATTATTTCTAAACGTTCTTATTTCACAAAAATAACACTGTCTAGAGTTTGCTAAAACGTATAATAAAAAATAATAAGCATTTAGGTAAGCAAGCAAAATACTGTTACTAGCTAGCTAAGTAATCATCTAATCTAATCATCTAAACCAGATGGTAATCCACTTTCTTTTGGTGATGCTATGAAAGTTAGAGAGTTAGATCCGCTAAAAAATGCATGAACGACCTATATAATAAGAGTAGTAGGATAATATTATTGAAAGAAAGAAATGCTTGCCTACAGAGTAATTGTAATTTGGTTTGGAGATTTTTTAAATGAACATGATTGTCTTGAACATTGTTCCTTTCACCAATAAAGAAAAACGTCTAATGGCCGGTCGTCGTGATAAGCTCTGTATAGTATGTATGTATGTATTCTGGGGTGACAGTCACTAAGACCTAAAAGATCTATTGTGCCCCTTACTTCTATTCTTGTCCAAAATAAGTAGCTCTTTTAGTCCTATTTCCCGGCTTCAACTTAGGTAAATAATTCTCTCTATCCAGTAACCTCCCAGGTGCTGTGCTCTAGGATTGTGAAGTGCTGTGCCGCTAGAAAATATGTGGATTGAGATTTCTTCTTCCACAAAATCTACAATCTTCTTTCTCCACTCTTATGAGCTTTTTTAGGTGCCCATTCAGGCGACAATGTCCAGTTAGGATCCCTGTTCAAATTGTTAGTGCAGTTTTACTTTGACTTGTGCATTCATTTTATCTCAACGGGTTGAAGTCACCCAGAAGAATCATTGATTGTCTAAGCCCTACTAGATCTTTCCAATGGTCTTCTCTTTTTCCCGGCTTTACCTATTTCTTCCAATATCACATTAGATCTGATACCGCAAAAGGGTTCAGGCCCCCCAAAAGAATATTTCAGTCCCCCTCTTTGCTAGTTCATCTGTGTCCTGGACCTGTCCTGTGACCTGTCCACGGTAATATGACTTTATTGTTCTAAGTCTTGTATAGATAGTAATATTCTACATATTATTTTTCAAATATTGTAAAATTATGTATATAACATTACGAAAAACATCTTAAAGATTCCCATTAAATTAATTAATGTCTCACTGTGAAATCAAAAAGATGACAACTTACTTTGGGATGATCCCTCACAGGCACTACGACTCTCACCGCTACTTTTATCGGCTTGTCTCTTGTTATATCCACCATTCGTCTGTTTTCTCCTCCTTTGTTTTCTGAAACAAAATAACATTGTTAGAAATAAAGTCGCACCAAATTTTGCCGTTAAGAACTTCTCGCATGAAGTCAACAACGACATGGAACAAAGATGGGAGGTGATTTCTGTTACATGCTTTTTTTTAAGACTTGTCAGCCTTAAGTGCACGAAGTTGCATGTTACAAATGAACGGAGGATGTCTTTTGGCATACTTATAGTCAGGAAGAAAATTTGTTTATTCTGTTCCATCATAAAACGGAGATAGTATGTTTCATTTTATTCTTCACGAGAAATTTCGTGTATCTATATGCAAAATGTCTGTAAAAGTGCACCTCTCGCGTATCTGATTCATGACTCAAAGCGAGCGAACTGCTCGAGAGCTACCAGACGTTGGCTCGAGATTCGCGCGTCTTCATAAACTAGTGACTGTTCATTTAACTATAATTAGATGCTTATTAAATTTTAGTGACTATCTTTGCTGGTAAAGACATTAGTACTTGATGGAATTAGATTAATTGAATTGAATATGTCAGCACTTGAAATAACAATCTAATCCATTGTGATAAGTATGAGGCACTTAATATGTAAACAGTCGAAAGCCAATCTGGAGTTCTATTGTAGGAAAAGGCTTTTGAAACAGTTTAAATCAGATATGAATTAATTTCGGGATTTCACAATTGCTACACCAACTCTAGCGTGTATTACATTTATACACACATATAATCTCTCGCTTCAATGTAGGTGTATTTGTGCATTTCGACTACCACATTTAATAGTAGTACATGATAATTGGTTGAAATATGCAATTTGGTTGGTGAGTTTATAAAATATTAACATTATGAGCATTTCTATGTTCCTAGTATCTATTCTACGGCTGCTAAAGTGAAAGAAGAACTCAAGTGACTTAACTACAGTATTTTGGCACCAACTAAGTCGGTTGATTAGTCATGGGTGGAAGGAATCTCTAGAATGTTGGCTAATCTCACTCTACAGAGACAGGTGAAACAGTTTATCAAAGGACACTCGTCACCTAAGAACAATGGACAGATCGAGACGTGAACGGTCAGAAGCACCGCCAACCATGCGCACGAAATTCGATTGTGTTAGACCTCAGGAATCATTCTTTACTGTTGTTTCGAGCGATAAACATCTTTGTACAGTGCCGGATTGAGTTAGTTAAGTGAGTGATGGAGTTTAAAAGTAAACTAAATAAACACAGTTTGAACAGTCAAACTCGTGAAATGGTCGCTAATGTATTTAAATATATGGAGGGAGAAAAATCTACAGGAGTGCTAAAAATGTCTCTCGATAAGTTATTGCTGCAACGGGTGTGTCTAAATCAAGCATTCGAAGAATTGTGAATAAAAAAAAGGAAATAGATGCTGGTTCCAAAGCATCCTTTACATCTTCAAAAAAAACTAAAAAGAGGAAGAATCCCATGACTCCAATGTTAAAATGTCATATACCTGGAAATGTTATTGTCACTTTGACATCGGTAAAAAAGGTGCATCCTTTTTTATCGCGATAAGAAATCCTGTTCCTCAATATCTAGTAAGCGGACGTCACTTTTACACAATGACAATGAGTCGCAATTTTGGTTACTTATAAGATAATTATTGTTGTTGTTCATCCATATATTCTGTCGTTAATTTATCTTGCCAAAAAACATTCGAGCTTTTCTTTTATCAGATAAATTTCTCTTTAACTCAAAGTTTTGCCAATGACTAAATTTGCTCGAAAAACTGACATTAGATAAAATTAGTGATTGGCAAAACTGTTTCGTTGCAAAGAGAAATTTATCCGTGTGTTTTACTGTTGACAAAATTGTGCCTACAATGCCGAATATTTTGAAAAAATTTAAAGAAACAGGATATAAAGGAGGAACAGATTCTCTTTGGAAAGTAGTAAAATCAATGAGCTTTCGTTGGAGAAAAACAAAAACCAACAGAAAATTTTTAATGGAAAAGCACGATATTCGTCAATGAAATATACCTATAGGATTCACCTATTAAGAAAATTTATTCAGATCAAATTTTACTCATCAAACATTTTAAATACGTATTTAGTACAAATAATTTAATAGTATTGCAAATTTTAGACAAATGGATAAAAATTTTAGAATACAAAATAAATCACAAATTAGTTCCAATAAGTAAATCTCTGCATTTACCCCTTTTATCATTGTGACGTTAATGTGTTGTCGACATTTGTTTAAGTTTCTTGTATCATATCTGACGAGTAAGTAATTCTTTACTAATTTCTTTTTTAATAATTTTCCAACGAATATTGCTTACTTGCAGGTATGGCACTGAAGATGGCCTAACAGCCGAAAGCGCTTTGCAATTTTAAATAAAAAATTTGTCACACACAATGTTTTCATTGACTTTCTAGTCATGTGTACTCAGCTATAAAGATATTCATCTTTACCCCTTAGTCCGCATCATCTAAGTCCGCATCATCGTATGTTTGCCTTTCTGTTTTCCGAATACTTTCTCTGTTTAACACTGACTGTGGCTTCGCGCATCTCGAAGTTCTCCCACCGTTCACGTCTCGATCTGTCCGTTGTAGGTATGAACATGCACATAAAGCTGATGTGTTGACAGACGAAGCCAAGTGCAGCGGTGCTGTCAAGGTCCCATCCATTGGACTTAATGACTAGAGCCAGACAGAGATGAAGTACAGGAATGGATGGATGAGGAAATGAGGGGAAGGTGGGATGAGTATGACGGCGCGCTAAAAGAAGTGATTGGGAGCAGGAAAAATTGGGTGGACCGGAAATTCGGGGAGGTGAGCTACTTCTTGACGTAGGTGCTCACAGGACATGGGTCGAGAGTGGGTTACCTCCACAAGATTAGGAAAAGAGAAACAGGAGTGTGCGAGAGATCTGAAGTGAAGGATGATGTGGACACGTGTTTAGATGTTGGAAGAACGAGGAAGTTTTGAAGAAGTTGGAAAATAAACTGGGAGAGGCGGTGTATTGGGAAAATACGTCTTGAAGTATGCTAGGGTAGTGACTCCAAGAAGAGAGTAACGGAGAGCTTGAGGTGGGTTTGGTTGGTAGGAATTCCCGTGGGGATGAGTCCAACACTGTCTGGGTACTGGTTAAAAGGACTGATTCGAACATTAGTTTCCCATCTCAGCCCGAAAAAAAGTGCAGATTGTGTTCCCTAGATCAGGAAGCTACAAAGCATATGCTAGTGCGACTGCTTGGCGAATGTGCGGATTTTTTGTACTACTTGATCGACGAGAAGCCAGGTGCAAGAAATTACATGAACGTTTCAGTATTGAGGATGATTGGCTATAAAAAGAGTAGGTTGAAGAATTTAATCTGGATTCAATCTAAAAAGTTCGCAGTGGAAAAGGCTGATTAGTCAGCTCATAGTTCAATCTAATCTAGTTATGCGATCTTCTATGTCGTTTGAATGATTTACGATATTAGTTATTACCAAAATTCAAGAAATCCAGCTTGGAAGTTTTGTGCTTCAATACATTATTACTGGATATAGAAAAAAGTATGTCTTTGCTACTTTATTTCGCGAATTAAGCTTGACAACAGTTCAAAAATTGTCCTCCCGAGAGGCGTTGTAAAGCGGAGTCCATAATAAATGGTGACACACTTTTGGTTTGGTTTCTAAGAGATCAAACGGCATTATATTATCGTTTTGGTCTTTGCGACGAATTTTTATCAGAAAACGGAAGCTAGTGAATGAAAACGTCAGCTGTTTTCGTGTGTACAATATATTTTCATTACAGCAATGTATTTTGCATGTCTGACTCAGCAAAGAATTTTACAGACGCCCGCCATATCGAAGTTTTATAAAGAAAAATTGACCAATATTTCGAGTTCATATTTCAAACGTTTGTGATTAATATTCTGAACAAACAAGAAATTTTACTATAGTTTATACTGTATTGTATGTTAGGGTCGTCGTGAACTTTCCCAAAGCCTCAAATAGTCGTATGGAAACTACATGATTCACTGGGATAATGTTTTATTGGATAATTTAACTAATTACTATAATTATGACAAGGGCTGTATTTAAGCCTGTCATATAATATAAATATAATATAATATAGATTATTGACAATGAACTACATTGAATATATTGAATCTGAATACATTTGAACACAAATGAATATATCAGAATGTATCTGGATACATATGAACACAAATGAATATATCTGAATGTATCTGGATGTATCTGAATGTATCTGAATGTATCTGAATGTATCTGAATGTATCTGTATGTATCTGAATGTATCTGAATGTATCTGAATGTATCTGAATGTATCTGAATGTATCTGAATGTATCTGAATATATCTGAATGTATCTGAATATATCTGAATGCCCACTTGTATACTTCATCAGCATATATACATACTAGGTGGAATATCCTTTTACGTGATCTCTCACTGTCATGACCTCACGTTCATGACCTTACGTGTCTATTTACTATTCGACAACTATAAAACATAGAGTAACTGCATTGTTTTTAAAATAGACATAATTACGTTGAATTATTTAATAATAGAGTTGGCAGAGTTGACACATTTCAAAACAGGCAAATCTTGCCTAGGTTATGATGCCAGGTCTGGAAATTTTGATTTATATATATTTTTTTCTCTGCTTAATGCATTGTAAGTACTTAAATATTGAATAATAAATTTGATTTGATTTGAATAAACAGTTTCGTTGAATTATCCAATAATAAACAATTTCAATGAATTTAATTCTTGCTTTTTGTAATGCCAAAAGACATCAGAATGCGTCAGCTGATTGCGTTGTTCAAACTCACGTTTACGTGGGTACATCTAGTAGTTTCCGAAACAAAAAAAAATATATCGTTAATTCCACCCCAGAGTAGTGAAACGCGAAAATCTTTTTAAAACTCGCTATACATTTAAGATTCATAAAGCTCATCAATGCTATGTACATTTTCCAAGTTTTATAAAGTCAACTTTGTTGCCAATTTGAAAGGCTCATTAATGAATCGTAAAGTAAATTTCCGTTTCGTGCTTCATAGATTTTCAATAAACCGGTGGAATCGGCCATTTCAATTCTAAGCGCAGCATCCATTTTACGCGGGCGACTCTGATGGAAATTTTATTGCTAGTTTCAATAGTTACATTTACATGTTTCCTCTTGCGTGTTAATCACAACAGTTATCTCCATTGATAATAAGACTCTGATTACATCGTTTAGGGTTTTAAAGTTTAGCATTTAACTATAAACGTACCAAAACGAATCTACCCCATCAGAAACTGTTGTATATCGTTAAAATGCAGAATCAAATCGTGTCCATAGTTCGGACACAAGAGATTTCCTGATGCTTTTGTATTAAAATATCGTGAACTGATTGAGGCATCATTGTATATTGGAATATTCACTTCAAAACAATTATAATAGTGTTACGAACTCACTGATTCTGAAGCCGGTCCTGTCGCAAACTATGAATGCGACCTTTATAGAAAGGTTCTTTCGCAGGTAATATTCAGACTTTTCTGGAAACGTACCAGGCCATACAATGGTTTATCGCGAATGTTCTCGATTTATAAAGTATACGCAGAGGTGGTGAATTCAAGAAAGTTCTAGAGATTCGAGGGACTATATATATATATACGCGGGTTTTCGAGTGACGGGTGGAGTTGTTCAGTATACAGTGAATCGGTAAACAGTTTCAGTATACAGTGAGTGAGCAGAAGGTGAATATAAATAAAGTGAAGATAAATTAGGACAATTATTATAACGAGTGTAGATGAATTGATAGACATTGAGTAGTGTGTATATAAATTAAGTTTATTATAGTGTGTAAGTGTTTCTTTAATAAATCAATAGTAATTAGCCATAGTGAGCGTATAATTTTATCCCACGATAAAAACAGTTTAAATAAATAAGAAAAACATTACAATAGAATAACTAGCAATGTTTCCAGTTGTCTTAAGACTTCCATCTTAGCACAGTGAACTCTACGGACTCATGCTAGACACCAAACAATAGACAACAAACACGACGACATTGTGTGACGATTTATTTCCAATTTTTTTGTTGCACCCTGTATATTTTTTGCTGACTATAATTGAATATTAACAAGGCATAGGAATTGTTATCTTTGCCGCAACTTTCGTCTAGAGTTTATTCAAATTTCAGTGGAAAAATGTATACATCAGCATTCTAATCTTCAAAACTGCCATCTCGGTACTTACCTACCTACCTGAAAGGGCCATCAAGGGAGTGAAAGTCAAACTAATACCTAGCTGGTTCATTTCTCTTCAAACGACTTAAAATGGTTTGAGCTAAGAAAAAAAAAACAACGAGAAAAGCTCTTTTAAAAGACCGATTTTCCCGATGAAAAATACTCTATTGTCATTTTCCACGTCGAGATAATATTCTCTGCATGATTTCCGAGATGAAATGTGTCTTTTCTTGGTATTTTCGTTGACGGATTTCTTAATAGTTTTCCTCGACAGAGATGACTAAGTACAGGGGTTGTTTTTCTTGCCTTGCTCTTTCGTCATTTCTGGTAAGTATCTAGTAGGTGTATAAATTACAGAGTGTTATATTCTTTCAAATACATATAAGACTTAATGTTTTCCAAAAGAAGTTTGTTTCATATAAGTTTGACGTCATTTTGTAAACCGATGAAATTATTGAGATATCCAAGTGTCTCCAATCTTCAACAGACCAGCGTCTGAAACATCATTTTGCAAGTCTTTGTCTGGAATATAATGAAACAGTATAGCATATACTTTGTGTCTGGCCCGCCTTGGCTCAAATAGGTTAGGTTAGGCGTGTGGTGAGTGGGTCTATAAGGCCCTCCACTGCGTCTCGCAAGAGTCTATTATGGCTCACAAGTATTCAGATTTCACCAAACAAATTCAGCTTCTTAACAAAGTCGATTAATTTATTTGGTGAATGATATTTCAGGTCGGTGGTGCAGGCACAAATAATATCCTTTACTGTTTCATCATCTCCCAGACAAAGACGGCAAGTCAGATCTTCCGACAGTCCAAGTTTCATCATATGATGATTCAGATGACAGTGGCCTGTTAAAAGGCCTGTTAGACAACGTAGGTCATGCCTGTTATTGTCTAACATTTATTGGAGACATTCTTCGAAGGGTGTATAAAAGCCTTTGAATGAACCAATCCTGGCAAATTATGCCAGAAGTCTAAAGCTCTTCTTGCTGTCCAGGTATTTAATGCTGCTTGTTTTTGGCAAAACATATTGCGATGCCGATCGTGGGTTCTTTCTGGTCCGATAGAAACACGTGCGGCTCCCTCCCTTGCAAGAGAGTTTGCCTTCTCGTTTCCTTCCATGACAGAGTGGCCAGGGATCCAGACCAGCAATACTTTATTGAGTTCTCCTGTATCTGTAGAGTAGGGAGGGTGAGTGTGTAGGCTCACAGCACTTAGGTCACATGTGACCCATTGTACATCCTCCCGAGGAGTTGTCCTCCTAGGTCATTGTCCATCCTGTCCTTCTCAGGAAGGTGGACAGGTCACTAGGAGACATCTCCTTTATATCGGCAGGTGTAGGCCAAGACTCACCGAACACACACTCTCTTATTGACGATAACTCCGGACACTCGCATAAGACATGCCTGACAGTTTCATCTTCCTGTTCACACATCCTGCATAGAGGTGTGTCCACTAGCCCCATAGTATGGAGGTGTTTCCTTAGTTGACAGTGACCAGTCAGAAATCCTACAGTTAAACGCACGTTTTTCGTGTTCATCGCCAAATATTTCTTCAGCGCCAGCTTCCCAGGGTCGCCCAGGGTGATCCTGGCAAGACTGCATCCTTTGATTCCATTCCATCTCTTAAGGGATTGAGCATGGATGTAACGTTTGGCTAGTTCCGCAATTGTCGAAGTCGTTAGGCCGTAGGTGTCACTGAGTCCTAGAATTTTTAGTCCAGCGGCTTCCCTAGCTAAAGAATCGGCAATGCGATTTCCTTTACTCCTGTCGTGCCCTTTAACCCACCTCAGGATAATATTGTTATCTGCCGAGCTGTCAGCTAAACCTTGGTGGCACTCTAGTACTAGCCTCGATATAACACGTTGTCTGTTCAAGGCTAATAGGGCTTGTCTACTATCAGTGCAGATTATTATGTTTTTGCCAGAAATTCCTCTTCTGATTAGTTCTTTTGTGGCAATTGAGATACCAGCCAGTTCTGTTTGAACCACGCTGGTATTGTTTCTCATTCCCCACTTAATCTTTAGGCTTAGTGCTCTCGAGTAAACTCCACATTCTGATCCTTCTTTCATTTTTGAACCATCTGTATATATGCGTATTGCATTTGCAGCATCTGGCTTTGTGTTTTGTTTTATTTGAATTTTTGTAGGGTTTGGGTTCAGTTGCATCGTTGGCTGCCTGCAGCAGAGGTAGCGTAGTGAGCGCTTCCTCCTATTCCTGAGTTCTCCTATAGAGGAGAGTCTTTGTTGGCACTCTAAAACCAATTTCGACGTTACACGAATAAGGTATCAGATATTTCGCAGAGTTTTTATCTAGCTCTTAGACCTGAAATATCATTCACCAAATAAACTAATTGGCTTTTTTAAGAAGCTGAATTTGTTGAGAGAAACACGAGTAAATAACAGTGAAGGATCTTTTTTTGGATGGGAAATCTTCCAAAGACACCTAGAAAGTTTAAACATGGTGAGAATCCAATCCAGGTGTTTGGAACCTTGACATATCCAGGGGCCACGCTTATAGCGCCACCTATCCCGTCTCACCTCAGAACTACTGGCACTGTCATTAGTTTGATTTATCATCAGTGGCTCCGATTATTATTCTGCTTTATCTGGATCTGATAATTCGATCTTTCGTCTCTAACAGTTTACCGAAGAAGCTTATTATGCATGAATTTGCGACCTTAAGAGTGAAGGACCTAGTAGACTCACTTACTACCAACCCAACCTAACCTACTCGTATAGCTTACAGGCAAAAAGTATAAATATTTCCAAACGAACTGACAAGAGCCTCTAAATACTACAAAAATGACATTTTCTTTGCAGAAATCTGTGAATAAATTAGATATAGCAAGCGCCATACGTGATGGAGACATAGAGATACTACATATAGAGTCAACAAGCCATAGGACGCTCTGTAAGTGGGAATGTCCGTCTGAACTCCAGTAAGAGAGTAAGAGATAGACGATCGAAGGTTTTTCTGTCTTTGTTTGTGTATATATAGCATACACGCTATTAGAGAAAGACAGCATAAACCTCCTACTTTCTATATCTCTCTTATATGCTGACGCCTCTATTTGTTGCCTTTATTTGTAGTATCTCTATGGATGGAGAGCGATCTCGCAGGTTTAGACTCTCCCAACTAAATTACTATTGGATTACGACAAGATCCTTGTTGGTCAGTGTCGTACCTATAACACAAAAATTATGCAGACAATGCCAAACGCCAACAGAATTGGAGGACAACTAATGATACGCCTCTTTATAGAGCTTTTATATGTCTTGCAAGAGCTGTAGTGGGAGGTAACATTGAAAATGAGTTTGTGCGCATATGGGAGGGGTCGCCATCACGTTTGACGCTTGCAGTAGTTATTATTCTTTCAATGGTTTTTACCGACAGCTGATATTGCATTCTATAATTAATTTCCTTGAAATGTAAACTCATCTCGATATTACAGTGTTTTTTTTTTGTTGAAATATCAACGGAAATTGAATGTGTTATAATTAATATGGATTTAATTTCCGTTTCAGATAGAATAAGTAAATCAAATTGAACTGAATTCTAATAAGTATGCTCGGGCTGACGTTGTTGTTCGGTTAAAATCACATTGTGAGAAAATATCTTTCGCACAAATTTGAAGATACAATTTTTCTACTCAATTAACTGGCTCTATGAATGTCGATTTTGAGAGATCGATATTTGGAAAATACCTCTCCAACTCTGCACTTTTTTTACAAATAAATAAAACGATGGAGTTATTTTTTTATCAGTGTGGCTTCTAAAATTTGGATGTTTTAATTAAAATTTCGTTTTACATGTAACATAGGGTGGATCATAACAACGGGGTTAATACCGGAGGGAATAATAAACAAAAACAAAACGACCCTAATGGGCCTTCGTAAAGCATTTTGTAACGTGCAATGGGACGTACTATTTCGGATTGAGCGAGAAAAAAGGAATTAACCAAGTAAAAAAGAGATACTTGTATTCAACCTGTATATCAGGCGATCATTGGGTTGAAAAAAAGTTAGAGAATACTTTTCCAATAGACACTTTTCAATTACCTATCCTTTTCGGCCCGCGAAATGTTTGCTTAGGAAAAAAGCTGAGAAGAGCTGATTTAAATCCCCGAATAGGGAAAGAAATCAGCAGAAATGTTGCAAAATGTTAAATAATTTCAACACCACCTATTTTTTTGCTACTGAAATAAAAATCGATTTGGGATAAAATAGTAAGTAACAAAAATGTATATTAAGTGATAATGTAAATATCAAATACTTTTCCAATAACAATGTCGGTGTTATTATATTGCATTGCTCATAACGAACGTAAAAGATAATGCTTGTCGTTGTTTGGGTCTGTTCAGATAGTAATTTGGAACCGTTCCAGACCTTCACGGCATGTCCTTTTCGAACACGACTGCGTTTTGTGTTGTAATAATCGCGTTAGATCCTCGAAAATTCACTTAAATTCGATTGTAATGAAAAGTATTCAATTTGTTAATAACATTTGTTCAGAGACTAATACCAACTAATTTTATTTTCAAACTTTCGGTATTACGAAACTCCACTGCCTCTCCTCTTGGACAAAAAAATACACCAAAAAAAAATAAAAAGGACCATTTTATAGAGAACAACGAAAATCGATAAAAACAAGAATAGAGGATCCGCTATTATTGATGATAAAGTTAAACTTCTCCTTCCCCTTTCCGGAGAATCAACTTTTCAAGATATTTATTTAAATTTATTTAAAATACATTTAAAAGAGAAATATTATTTAAATAATAGTATATTATACACCAAAATGGTGAAGATATTGACCGAGCACCAAGATTAATTCGGCTTTGCCCCAGGCGGAATGAGGTGCAAGGTTTATAAATGTCTTCACCATCATGGTGTATATACAATTTTTGCACTACTAGCCAAATTTAAGAGAAAAATTAAACATAATTCACAAACGCACCACGTGAAGCGTTTACCCTGTCGTCTGACTGACAAGTACACTGTCAGTTTTCGATATATTATGAATGTACTCGTTATGTCATCAGTCATTTTTGGTTGAGCGCGAATTTTAAACTAATAGCATTTTTATTCAAATAATTTTATTTTGATAGGTAATTTTAAGCAGCAGATATGTTAAAGACAATATTCTGGGTATACAAAATTATGTTGCACATGTTTTTGTTGAAATACTTTCCCTGAATTCTCAAAATATTTGAATTTGTCCATTATTGACCTAGGTTAATAGTAGAAAAAATTATTAACCCATAATAGTGAAATTCAACTTCTCAGTTGGCTAGAAGAAGTAAGAAAGAAGGAGTAATTGTCAACTTCACAGCTAATAGTGGAATACCATTATTTATAATAATATAAATCAATATTCTGTTAGTATTTCAAGCGTCTACCTGTTGCTGAATACTGCTTTAGCTGTTTATTGTTATAGCGGCAACAGAATCACATCATCTGTGAAAATTTCAACAGTCAAACTATATTACGGTTCATGAAATACACCTTTGTGACAGACAGACAGACGGACGGACATCAAAATCTAAAGGTCGATTCAAACACATCAGTCACGCCAAAATTCCGACGCCGGACCGGTACCGTTCCGTCACAGAAGCGGGTCGAATCCTGGCTGCTTAGTAACTGTCCGGCGACGAATAAATGTGAGCGCCGCCGGATATTTCTTTTAAAGAATATTTTTCATGAATGATTGTTCGGTTCGGCGCCGGAACTGTGACGTGACGGGACTGATGTGTTTGAATCGACCTTTAGTAATAGGGTCCGTTTTTTACATTAACCCTAAAAATCTATTCATTTAAAAAACAATACAACAAATGCAGAACAAAACTATAATGATTCTCTTATCAAATCAAAATTGGGAACTGTTCAGACACATACATATTTTTTTCAAGACAAAATTATTAAATTATATATAATATGTTGTACATAATTTTAATAATAACAAGACCATTTAAAGTAGCAGTTAAAAAAAGTTTTTTCGTAGATATGAGTGAAAGAAAATACCGAATAGAAGGAAAAACCTTATTCGATGTACCTAAGCATTTCCAGCGATACTTTCATTCACACGCTTCGTTGAAAATTGTATTTGAGTTTGTGTTTTGTTGAGTGGGCACAATTTCGCAACGTTTCGAAAGATTGAAGGTATATTCAAATCATATTCAATAGTATTCTTCTTCGTCGAAAAATTGTTATAAGTAGATAGGCAGAGTTCATATGATAAACTTTTTGGTGTGTGTCATCGATTGTTAATGTCCTTATAGCACATTACGTTGAAAGAAATGGAAAAAAGGCAGGTCTGTGATTAATCCTAATCAAAATATCACAATAATGAACTGTTTAAATGTATTGTAAACGTTAACCTTAATCTTTGACTTGGAAAATTTGATTAGTTGATGCTAAGATGACGCGCAAGTACCATCTATCAATCGGGAGAAATTACAGCATTCAAAATTGGATGTAGACGTAACTTTCGCAGCGGCAATGTGTCTTACGCCTTTTCCTAATGTTCCACTGACAGTTCTCGTCAGGTCTGTACTGTGTTGTTTACGGTCAATTATTATTTATGAAAAGTGAATATTAATCTTATTGTTATACTTATTTGAATCATACAAAAATATGCCTGATATGACCCAGATATACGTCACAAACGATGACGTACTATATATCTTTTTAACCATATTAAAACATTTGGCTCTAATGATTTTCTTCGTTTTCCTGCAACTAGCGGAAATCTGGAAATAAAGTTTAGAACTTCTTTATGGAAATTTTGTTTTCGACGTTTCAGAGTACCTGCGTCATTTAAAGCTTCTAACAGGTTGTAACTACTCTTAGAAGGGGATCGAGAATTTAATGTGTTTCACTAATGCGGTCGTTACATCAGACAGAAAACGATGAAGGTAAACAAGAGGTAGAAATTGCTTCAAACCAATAAAGTGCTTGAAACTTTCATCTACTATTTTTAGGTAAACAACATTCAATACTGTTTGTTTTAGAAGAATCGATTCCATTATTGATGAGAGTTTACATTTAATAAGCCTGCGATGGCATTGAGTGGTTTTGAATAATGCTAGGTAGATAGGCGAATCTCTTTCTGAGTAGCCGAGGCAAATATACTTTATTTATGTTGCTAAGAGTACGAACCCAAGTTGAACTATAAATTTTTCTAAACACAACTGACTGCCGAAACAACTCTTAAGTTTGTTTGAGTATCTGGTGAGCTGGAAAGGAAAAAATGGGGAAGGGCGGCTTCTTGAATTTCAGTAAAACCTGCTGGAAAGCTGTGGAAGTGTCCTTGTGTCAGTCTCCATTTGAGTTGGTGTTGTTTAGCTAGTCACCTCCCGACTTTTCTCTTATGTAATCTTTTGTGATTCCACAAAACGGTTCAGGACCTGTGAAGGCTCCTTTCAAGCCCCCTTTGTTATAGGCAATTAATAGGCATGATGACTGATTTTGAAAAACTGCTCCACGATGCTCTCACGTATATACTTTATCTACAATAAATGTTATTTCTGTAAGTAAGTTTTTAAAGGAAAAATTCAACTTTAAAAAACATATTACAGATTATAGGCCAAAACGCTAGAATAGTAATGGCGTCTGTCTATGACATCATCAATTCGTAAATACCATTTATAGCTGATCTGTGTCGATAGGTTATCTATGATCTGTGTCATGTGGTAAAGTCATCAAAGTCAAACCATAGACAGATTGTATTTCTCTATGAGTCAAACTTCAAACACTTGACACATGAACCGAGCAAAGCCAACAAACAACAAAGTAAATTCAAAACAGATGTTGGGATCATAGATATTTGCGAAAGTACGACGTCACTCTCCTCTGGTTGGTGTTTGAGATAAGATGGCGGATGGTTAAATTTTGTGCTTATATTTTTACTAAAATAAATGTAATCACACATGTAAAATAAAAAGAAGTGATTTCTTTAGAATCTCTGTATCTTATATAATTATATCAAATCAATATTTTAGTGATTCTTAGTGACTGTCATCATGCCTATTGTTATTTAGTTAATTGTTTTGAATCTCAGCTGCAATTGTGTGTTTTATGTTTAGACACTGGGCCCTCAATAAATGAACGTTTAATTATACTTACTTCAAGAACTTACCTTTAATTATATACGTTATTTTCATTAAATCATGTTTTATCTTCCGAACTTACTATTAGTTGAATTAACTACAAATGCTCCTACCCTTATTAAGAGTAACGTAGTTCAGTTAATCTATCGATGTATTGAATAGAAATTTTGCATTTTTTTTGCTTGTTCAAAACAAACAATTTGAAGTTTAGTTCATTGGGCAATGTGAAATGACTCGTAAAATCAAAGTAGTATCCCGATTGCGAAGAACAACTAAACCAATTGAAAATCCGGTTGTGACTATTCAACCAACAGCATGCGAGCAGTTAAATTTAGGATAAAGCGATTTGCTGTATAACCTATCAAATTGGATATTTTTGAATTGATATTTGATAATGCTCTACTGATCCATGTTTTTTACAGGGAGATACTTAAACTGTATAATAATTATAATTATTTTTTATTATTTAAACTTCACTTTGCATTTTATATCAACTGTATAGCAAGATTTATTTGGAGTACGTTTAAAACACTGAATATGGCAAGTTGACAGTTGCCCAGAGGATAAACTATTGCTTGGATATATTTTGAAGTTGTAATTTGGTTGTTTTGTATTGATTTTTGAATGAATTTATTTAACAGTTTAGATATGGGATACTTTTAGTGTTATTTTTGTTTTACTAGCCATAGTTACTTTACTTGTATTCTTTGAATTTGTGCAGTTGTAGAAAAAGTATGGTGTGCAACATGTGGAGACAGTACTTTTCTCACATGTTGCACAATATACTATTCTATTCTAATACCTTTTGACACTTTCTTTAAAACTCAGCAGTGCCACCTTTCGAAGGGCATTTGACATTTAGTTTATTACAAAAAATGAAATTCAGTATCTCAATTAAAATGCTCTATTACTCTATCAAGCACTAACTTCACTTTCCTTCAACATTTCACTATTCTTCATGTTTGTTGTATAGTGGGATAAGTAGTCACAGCCACATAAAAAAAGAGGTAAATTGGTAAAGTAACCAGATTGTTTTGAGTAAGGGCACAGTAATAAAAGGAAGATCCAAAAATACCCTTTGTAATTTGCAATGGAGATAGACTTTGTAGAAAGGTTTTGGGTAGATTTTGGTCGAGATAAATCTCGGGAATGTTAAGAACAACAATGCGTGAGCCAGGCACAAACAAGTCAATCATGAATAGATAACG
>CAJUYI010002020.1:4144-38399 GCA_910591695.1 Galerucella pusilla
TTGTTAACAAAGAGTGATTAATTTGGACAAACAATTTTCCAGTTGTCGCAAAAAAGTCGCAAGGACGCATCCTAAATGATACAATTACGAATTTCCCACATGTTAAAATTAAAGCAATCTGAGCTTAATTTGAATTCACTCAAGCAAAAGAAAATAATTTCCCGGCCAGCATTTACGACATGCTTCAAAAGATGTCGTCATATGCGATAAATATCGCATGGATACACAACGAAAGGAGCAAGGGATAAGAATAATACTCATTGCAGATAATAAGATTTAAATTCTCAATGAAACATTTATTTTTGTTGTTAAAATTGTCTTTTAAAAGTGTTTAAAATAGGTAATTGTTGCATTTAAAACTGAAAAAATTTATATTTAACAAAATATTGCCTATCAAATCTTGAATGACGCCAAAAAGTCAGTTGATAAACGTTTGAAATTTTATCAATTCTTAATAAACCATTTAAAAATAAAATAATATTTAAAAAAATGAAAAATAATTTTCAATTCCCAACTTCAGAGCTTTAGATTTCGTTAACAAAGAGCGTGGAGAAAAAAGGAATATAATTATTTTGACTTTCTCCTTTTCGCACGAAGAACTAGGACACCCTCTGTGCCAAAACTTGGCTACACCGACAATTTCGTTGGTACTAGGCAAACAATTCTTTTGGCAGTTTGATATAGCATCTTTCTGTTCAATTATTATCTCGAGAACTTAGATATAGTACTTTTTCGGAAACCGTCCGGGATGTACCCACTACCCGAACGCTTTTTCTTTGAGAAAGTAGCATTACCCGGCCTAGTCCGGGAAGTACGTATTTCCCGGCCTGGGCCGGAAAGAATCATGTCGTTACCATAGCAACGAAATAACGGCTGAGCGCAATGAAATTGCAATTGCTCTAATTTTAATATAAATAAGAATTAGAATGTTTTTGTTAATTTGTAGTATTATCTGTTCTGTCCTGTTTAATTCAAATAAGAATTAAAATGTAAAATACAGAAATGTGACGTCTCAATGATTTGTTATTCTACACGGTTGCCGAAAAATATTGTACGCAACACGACCGAAATTTTTTTTTTGGATACACAGACTTGCCTAAGATCGTCCTAGAATTTTGTCTATTCGTCCAAAAAAAACCCCTATTTTCCGGCCTTGTTACTTGAATTACTATTGTTATAAAAAATTGTTTGTGTCAGTAAAAGTGGAATATACGGGATATTTAATTTAAAATGAAGTAGACTGAAGTCACCAAAAACTGACAGTATTTAGAACCCATAACTGTTTCTGGTCCAACACATGTCATTGCTGAACCTCTTCTCGCGAATTCATCATTTCCCGAAATACCGTTATGTCCCGGTTCCCACACAATATCACGAATTCTAGATTGACATTGACAGATTAGTCGATAAGTGTACAAATATATTTTCATTTATCATTTTCGAATTTGTTTATTTCATACCAAAAATTAATTATAATTTTTCATTTATCAATCAGACCACACTGACACTTATTTATCCGTAATATTGAATCCTATTCCATCTTATATTTACCCCAAACTGACGTCAACTGTACTCACCGTGAAGGAGACAATATTTGATTGGAAAACAACCCCTCAAGCACAAGGAGGGTGATCACCCCTTATAGAACTAAACGTGCCTTAGGTTGGTAGTACTGCTGCAAATGGAAAATGGGAGATCGACTTTATCAACAATATAGCTACCACAAAATACACTTACGAGAATATGCTTATTTTTAATTCGAATAAAAATATAATATTTATATATTGATATGGAAAATAATATCATACACCACATACACCAAACAAGGGTTATTTCAGTATACAATTTTAAAAATAAAAATTATTTAAAAAGGAAATCTCTCTTATCAATAAACAAAAATAAATCAAACTAAAGAGGACAGTTTGAAAGTTATAATGTAACGTATAAAAAAATAAACTAAAATTTGAATTAAACTTGACAAAATAAAAATTAAACAAATCACCTGAAATATATTTGAACTTTAAACCGAACTTTAAACATGAATCTTGATAACTATCTTTCTAATTTATTAAAATCCTTTTCACATAATTTCAGAGTCTTCAAAAGCTTTATAAAAGTTTCTTGGCTAAAATTAATCTAAAAAGAAAGAACCTGAAAAATGAAAAATTTATTAGTTAGGTTATAAAATCTGACATAAAAATAGAAAGAGTATATTTATGAACATAGTTAACTAAGAGTGAACTTAGATTTGTCAACTCGAACGGAAGAAAGGACCTTAGTAACAGAAATAAAAACAAATGTCAAATAATCTTTTAAAATTTGTAATTAAACGATAAAAACAACAATGAAGTATTTAAAGATATTAATAATAAACTTTCATATTAAAAAAGGAACATAAAATTAAACATTCAAGTCAAGTAATAAAAATTAAAAATTATTAAATGAATTTGATTGGTCAGTGGATATAAAAAAAAAACTTCAAACTAAGAGACACATGGTTGTTGATAAAAAAACAGAATTACGTTGTTATTGATTAGAAACGGGGAGGAAAGCGTCCCTTAGCAAAAAGAGAGACAGATTTGAAAAGAAAATTTCTTTTTGTATTGTTAAAATAATTGAAATTTAAGTTACAACAAAGTGAAAAGTGAAAATATATAGTGAAAAAGTGTTACTAACCTTTTACAACAAGTTCCTGTTAAAATTATGTGGTAAATATCCACTTAAATTAATAAAACCTTCAAATAAATGAAAACTCTAAGAGACCATTTATACTGAAAATTCTCCAAGCTGACGACGGTATCTGAACGAAGCAAACCAAATCAAGGACTGACAGGCCCAGAGCGGTCTGAAACATGAAATGAAGTAATTATTAGAATTTCAAAACGTAGAATAAAAAAGGTATTTTTTAAACTATAATTTGAATCATCAACTTACATGTGTGTGGTGATAATAAAAATCTGATATTTATCTCTCATTATTGAGGTAGTAGAGTCGTCCATTTTGATGGAAACAGATGTTTCAAACCAGTAGCATAAGAATAATTTGTATACTGTCCCTTTTACATATTGTATGCAAAAGGAGTTGCATAACTTGTGTAAGAACTAGATGATAATTTTCATAAGTATGAATGTTCAGGAGTGAAAGACCATTTAGGTAAGAGTTTAAAAAAATTTGTCTGCGTATTTACTTTTGAAATCTGTATAAATACACCTAACAGAATAAATTTATTAACATTTCACAGATTACGAAACTAATTTTCCTTTCATTTCGATAAGGTTGGCAAAACTTAGCACACTATCAAAAAATTTCAAGGGCA
Organism: Galerucella pusilla; assembly: GCA_910591695.1. NCBI lineage: Eukaryota > Metazoa > Arthropoda > Insecta > Coleoptera > Chrysomelidae > Galerucella > Galerucella pusilla. The sequence goes on from CAJUYI010002020.1 coordinate 7,461, forward strand.
AGGACACAGGACCGGCCTAAAAGTTTTCAAATACAATTAAAGTTATAAAAATAAAAAAGGTAAATAGAATTGATAAGAAAATTTCTTTTAAAAAAAACAAATAAAGTATTAAATACCTGAACTCACCCTGAGTATTGAAGAGTCCTAAGAAACCGGTAAGTGGTGTATGATCAAATAACCATGAAATAAATTTCTTAAAATCATTGGCGCCCAACAAATAAATATATCAATACAAACAAAATAAAAGTTTAATAATAATAATAACACACAACACACACAAAACACTAAATTCATATCAATATAATATATATTTTTTCTACGACCGTGCGTTTTAACCCACTTTCCGCACGCATTTTAGTTTTGAAAGTGCAAATTTTGACCTTAATAGTTAGTTTTTTACTTCGGAAGTTATAACTATTGTTACAACAGGCAAATAAATATTTACGAAATAGTCCATCAAATAAAATATACATCTTTTCTAGCTTTTTGTTGCATTTAAAATTTTTTTAAAATATAAAATAATGAAGATATTTTGATATAACCCTGTACATTCTTTGTAGTAGTGTCACAAAACAACTATCAAACCACCCGGGTTTGATATAAGAAAAATATATCAAATAAAAAATGACTTGTCGTTGCCGTTGCCGTCACCTTCATCGTCATCTTTATATGACCTGCAACCGATGCCACCCTCATCGACGTCATCTACTTACCAGTTAACACCAAATAACTCCACTGGACCGGCAATTTTAAGTAATTTACAGAATACAACAAATTGTGTTTCTAATAGTAATATTTATAATAATTAATACTTATTGGTTGAAGTTTTGTATATGTATGTTGGAATGAAATAACTTTTGAAAATGGTTGATATACTTTTTTGTATATACGGCCGTAGAAAAAATAACGTTCCTAACTCATGCGTAAAGTGTATTTCCCGCCCTTGACCGCTTGCCCGAACTCCGCTTCGCGTCGTTCGGGTCAACTGCAGTCGCGTGCGGGAAAGTATCACTTTCCGCACTTGTTAGGAAAATAACTATTTCCATCGCCTTGCTGTGCTTTAACTTCTATTGTGGAACAATATTTGGACATAATAGAAACCAATTTAAAGACTCAAAAATGTACAACTCAATATCATTCTAATGCTCTCGAAAAGATAGAGTCGCAATCAACAGTATATCGAGTTGTGGAGTAGTAACATTAGTTAAGGACACATTAGAAGCAAGTTTCCCCTTAAAAACTAACTTGTAAGCCATACTTGTTAAAACTAAATCAGGCAATGTTTATTTTATTTGTAATCTCTATCTACCGCCAAGCTCTTCTACAGCGTATAACGAAAACTAAAAGAATTGTTCAGTCAGATACCGACTCCTCGTATTATGGTAGTAGATAAAGAGAATATTGTAGAAAAAATTATATCGGATCTTAACTTTCTTAACGATGGCTTTCCAAGAAGATTTAACGTTAACACTGGGAACTCATAGTGATTGATTTAACTTTGTGTGACCTCCCACCTTAGTCCTCGCCTTTTTTGGAAAGCCCTTCAGTACACATATGACAGTGATCACCATCCTATTTTTATTAAAAATTTAGCTGAGCTCTCTGACTCCCGAAAATTTTGTTCCGACATGGAAAACAAGATGAATCTCAATCATTTTTACAAAGTTATTCTAAGAAATGCAGAGCTCTTTATAGGAAAAACAAAAAACCCACCCTTGTAAAATACCATACGTCAACCCGCGTCGCCAAAACAGCACTTAAAGTAAATACAAGATAGCTCTTCTATTGTTTTAGCAGACTAGCAGACACATTTCCAAACTATCTTTCTAAGCACGTCACGAACTAACAGTTGATTTAGGTTGAAAAAACATTGTTATAAGGAGTTATTAAAAAATATTTGATCAACTTATTTCTTCTCATGTCTTTACATTCATTTTAATAGTTATTTATGATACTAGTGCGTGAATTTATACTTTTTCCTACTAGCGTGCGGAAAAGGCCACTTTCCCGCACTCATCTTAGTGCGGAAAAGTTAATTAGTCAAGTTTTTGGGGAGTATACTGACATTTGAATATTTAAAATATATATTTGTATGATTGTAGTTTACCAAATGACTGAAAAATTAATAAATTTATTATAATTCTGCTATAATTTTCAATAAAAAAAAACCTCATTAAATGAATGTCAAATAATAATTAATTTGTTGATATGTAGGAAATATTTCTTTATGTTAACTTTTGGGCTTATTTCCGCATGCTAGTAGAAAAAATAGTGTACCTAACACGTGCGTAAAGTGACTTTTGCGCACGCGATTGCTGGCCGAACTCGCTGAAGCGTCGTTCGGCCATCTGCAATAGCGTGCGGAAAAGTATCACTTCCCGCACTAGTTAGGTAAACTACTATTTCGCAACGAGTGCGCAAAAGTATTTCTCGCACAAGTGTCATACAAAACTTTATCTACAACCACATGAAGAAAAAAAAAATGTGCTCTGAACATAAAAATCAATTTTCTAAAAACAAATATATACACAACGAATTATTATTTCAGGTGGTGTGCAATCCGAAGAAATGCATTCTTCTCGAGGTTCTTTCATGCAAAATAAGTGTAATTAAAATTTTAAATATAACAGAAAATATTTTTCACTATATCTGACACTTCTGTCAAATTTACTGACAGCACAAAAGTTTATACAACAAACGACTAAATTCAAGGCAACTAGATACTATTACGTAGCTAAAAAAGAGTGTTTAAATGAAAACCTCATTTAAAAAGCATTGGTCATTTACGCATGCTTTTGGGTGTTATAATGAAAGTCCCATATAAAAAGAGTTGTTCTTTTACGCACGCTTTTTAAAGTATGTACTATAATGTATGATTTCACACATTTTTTTGGTTCGTCAATGCCTAATTTTAAAGGTAGTCGTAGATAAAATGAGTTTATTCATTGACATGGATTTTCTATTTATACTGTTGGCAACGTAACTTACATACTATTAAGCTTCAGTTCTTCTTCACTAAATATGCACTAATAGCTCCGATATTAGAACATTTTGTAATATATTCGACAATGCTATCGCGGAAGCGAGAAGAAAATAAAGTCGTAAACAACCCTCTAATGAAACATTCCAGAATCGTGATAATATTAATCCTTATTAATGGGTCGATTTAGATGGTAAGTAGACTTTCTAAGTGTCATTCATTTGTTCACGAGACTAAAGAAGGGTTTTATCGTGGAGGTCCTCACTAGCGTAAGGAGTCGATGCGGAAATTGGTCAGCTATAATAAAATATAAGTTTTGTTTGCTTTGCTTCAACGACTTTAAATGAAAAAATATCAATTATTTATTGGACATTAACCTACCTGATATTCGTATTCGAACACCAACAAGTGTCCAGTAAAGTTTCTTATTAGTTTTTATCATTCAGTTCTGGAGAACGTGTAAAATTTCGTGTTACAACAACCTTTTGAAGTTACTATAACAAAGGTTTAACCTACCGAGCTACAACACACCCCTATATGTCAAAAAGGTTTACCACTTTTCAGTTTTTTGTGTTTTGTACTACAAATATCCCACGAACAGTAAATATTAGTTGTACAGTTTTCTACTAAAATAATAAATTTATGTCTTACCTTATGAACGCACTGTATAAAATATTAAGCATGTCCAATTCCAATATTCAATTTTTTACTATATCTTAAGCAACAAAAATGGAAAAATCTATTTCTTAAAATCTGAAAGACATCCTAAACTATACTCGTAGTCACCGCAAAAACAGAAAAATCAATAGCCTAAGTAGCAATTGGTTCCAATCGGTATCTGCCATGAGGCAGTAAATAACTACGACTAATACCGATCGAGCCAATTCTTGAAGATTTATATCGACAATTCTCGCTTTTAATCAGGGATTCTGAAAAGTGGACTGGAAAACTCGAAATGTCATGAAAGCAAGTATAAGACATTGTTTATAAAAGCCATTGCGTTTTGGTCAGCTCGGATTTATTTAAGAGTCACACGGTTTTACGAATTTGTTCAGTTAGATATTGGAGAAGAAATAAATAAAATAGTCCGAGAAGTAGGTAGTTGTTTGTTCTTGGTGAAGTGTATAAAGTAATTTTCAAATTTGTATAAATTTGTCATCTAAATAAAAAAGAGATATTATCTTTCTGGGACATGCCGCAGGGGATGGCTATTTATCGGGATGAAAAATATCACTTACTCGGTAGTGTTTGTCTACAACTTAATTATTATTTTTCAATTTACTCAGTAATAATCCTGTCAAGGAAGTAAATTGTGGGCTATTTATTTCGAAAATAAAGGCAGCCACTTAAAGTGAATTGAATTTTGTTAAAGAGGGTGTGTCAAATCCGATAATACAACTTTGGAAGTGTGGACCTTAGAAGGGTGTGGGGGACAAAAAATACCAAAATTAACCTACCCATTAGAAAAATTGTAGATTTTTGGAGTGGAAAGTTCTCTTTCAATTTTTCATGAGATTTGTAATGGAAAATTTAAATTTTCACCAAAAATATCCTAATTTATTTTTTAATTTGGTTTTTACTGTCTCATCAACTATGTTAGCGACAAAGATATATTTTACAAAGTTTTCAAGAATTTAATTTCAGTTAGGTATTCTGTTAGTTTATGTATGTCGCAATGTTGACCTAATGCTGATTTTAATGTATGTTCGCACTCCATTATAATAATGGGCTCGTTTACTAAAATTTTTAAATCATGTTTAACTGTCGTAAAACAAAGTACTAAGGATAAAAATATAATACTGAAAATTTCATGTCAAAAGAATATGTCGTTCTCCTAATACAACCAATTAAACAAGCATACCGTAGCGGGGCGAAGAATATGACTGTGACGTCACCGCATATGAAAGTTAATGTAGACAATCATTACGCTTCTGTAACTTGCCTCGCGTAGAATTTATTTTGATTTACTCGCAAATTTTTGTGTGGATAAAATAAAATGCGTGGACCTTATTTTAAAAAATCAGACTTATTAAATCTTCCAGAAGTGGACTTGCTAATGATTATGGAGTTTTTTAATCAAAAACACGAGTTTATTAAATTATAATTTTGGCTGTTTTCCGGCCAGAATGATTAAAAATGTCAATATTTTCATAAATACATGCTCTCTCAAATGATATACAGGGTGATTCCAGATGTTTTATTTTATTCCTGGTCTAGTGGACAAAGTTACGGAGATAACGCTATAGGTTACTCAGTAAAAAATTGCAATTTTTTTTAACTGCAGACTGCCCAATTAAAGGAGCTTCTTCGAATGATGTTTATGATGAATGTGTAGTGGACATTAAATCACCAATGTTGAAAAGAACAAGAAAAACTTATTTTGATGAAGCAGGTAATATTAGTTCCATATGTTTACATCAGATCCAAATGCACATGCACCTCACTGGAAAAAAAGCGATATTTGTTAGAGCTGATCCGGACTTTGAATCAAATGAAATAATTTCTTTTAATACATAATATACGCCAGTTTTGTTGATGATCTACTGAAAAAGATTACCTGTTGTTGGAAAAAAGCAGTACCTATTTAATAAAATTTAATTTGTTCAGAACTGACCCATTATTTTATTGAATAATTTTTAACATTAATAACACACAAGCTATATGAACAATATCATCCACGTATTTAAAAAAATTCAGATTAATACAAGCGTGTGGTTTTCAATAACCCTCTCAATATGGATTCACAACGTATTTTATAACAATTCTTATTGAAGAAAAATTAAATCCTCAAAATATACAAACAAAGTATGTTGACTTATCAGTGAATGCTTTGAGTCTTTTTATGCTTTTCTACCATTGCTTCCGTTTTTTGCATCCTCATTAATAAAAATAAATGTTTTGTTAGATGTTTTAATCGTAGTTCTTTTACATTCTGGAACCGCACAATATTTATAGCTTTTCTTACTCTGGCTTTGGTCGATTGTGTCGAATAGTTTAAATTATTTCTAAACGTTCTTATTTCACAAACATAACACTGTTTAGAGTTTGCTAAAATGTACAATAAATAATAAGCATATAAGCTAGCAAAATACCTACTGTTACTAGCGAAGTAGTCATCTTACCTAAAACCGATCGGCGCGGTGTCCGCTCCCTCTACGAGAGATTTCATATGCGATGACGTCGCGCCTGAAATTCGGAGAGCAGCGATGTTTGATGTTTATAATTTTTTTTAAGCGACTGAGGAGTCTCGCTGAACTCTAATTTTTTGCACAGAGCCTCAAAATGATGTGCTCTTCCTAATGGTGAAATAAAAAAATGTAAATGAGCCCATTGGGGCATTCTATAACTTTCATTTGCTTGGAACATGCAGCACACTCTAGTGTTTCATTATTCTTGAATAAATGTTGATGAGTCAGTTTAGTGAATCCTATTCTTAATCTTGTTAGAAGGACTTGTTTGGAGCGCTGGTTTAGTATTGTCTTCTAGGGTTTTACATCGGGCTTCACTTTGCGTAACTTTGCTTTCGACTCGATCACATTCTATTTCGCGATAAGCTTCTAAGTCACTGATGGTCATCGCGTTAACTGTAGTCTCACTATCACTTTCGGCTGTTTCTTATGCCCGTTGATCTGCCTCCTCATTACCCAAAATTCCGGTGTGGGATGGGATCCACATGAATTTGACATAATATCCTCATTGTTAAGCGATTTTTCAAATCTTACGAAAAATCTAGTCTTGCTTTAAAAAATAATATAGGCGATCAGTAGTGGATAGTTTATCCACCAGATATGGAGTATATCGAGCAAGAGCTTAATCAGGTGGTAGCAGTTATATAATTATCCTGTATAACAAATGCGACAAAAAATGGAAGTGACTATAGACTCAAAGAGTCGTAACACAATACAAACATATTTTCATAACTAAACACGCTTTATCAGATCCAATACTTGGATAAAACAACATGCAATGGAAGGAAACATGTAAGCTACTATATGAAAATATGAAAAAAATATGGTTTTCAATGCAATCAAATCAAGTGAGGTGAAATTTACAAGAGGTTTTTTGGTAATATAGCTATATATAGGTAATATAATTTATTAATGATTCAAAATATTGTTGTACGGAATAATGTTTTCACAAAATAAAGTGGAATTTTGCTTTTAAATTTCTTTACGAAAAAACTTGCTTGTCAGCCAGCATGGAGACTATAGAAGTAGATCGGACCCCTTGTATTCCAATTTCTAGTATAGTTTAAATCCAATAACAAAAGCATCTGACTGCAGAACAATAACAGACGATCATAAGCCTTGCAGATACTTTGAGTTCATGGTGTTTTATTAGTTGCTAGCTCATTTGACAGTATGTGAGGTTATTTAGCACCAAATCATTCACATTAGTAAACATAATTATTGCAGTAGCATGTAGATGGCATTGCTTTTATTAGTCATAATTCTCTCAAAATCAAAATGAATATGCTACAAAAACTTATAATTGAATAGTGAAATGGTTTAACAGGTGTAGGATGAAGGAAAATGCTTCAAAACCTCGATTAACAATATTCAATCTGCTTAGTACAAAAAAAACACTTTATTTTTAATCAATAAGCGACACAACTTAGTTTATGTTGTGCTTTTTCTGGACTTCTCACTTTATTATGAATATTTTTAATCAGCTGCACTACCAACCAATTTTTAACTTTGACTTTTCATTATTCGCTATCATCATCATCAGCGTAATATTTATAATTTGACTACTGTCATTTAGGAAAACTGAGGTTACTGCACTTAGATGGTATAGATAGACCGTTCCAGAACACCTGACTTTGACAGGTCGACCAAATTATGCTGGAGGGTCACTGAATCGAATGAATCGAGTTGTGTTTTCACATGTTCTTTAAAATGTTCAAGAAAAATCTAGCTATAAGTGGAGTCAGTTGGTTGTCAGGTAGATTTTGTAGTCTATGTTGCACAAAAGATCAATTAAATAGTCACCTCGCTTCTCTCAAACAGCTGGAAATCAAAAAAAATACCTTGCCTCTTTCTTCCCGTATTCAACACTGAACAACACCACAAAACGATGATATTTTGGATACCTTTAAGAACTAATTGTAAATTGAATTTCAACTATTATCCGTTGTTTACCAGTGAATAATAAAAACTATATAGAATATGTACCCTCCACCACAATATGACCTTTCTGCGACGTAATTCTGTCAATCCATGGGATTTGCAGTGGCGACGCCTCGGTGAAAAAAGAAACTGCTTAGATACACGATTTTGAGGACAGTTTTTGTCAATTTTCTCCGTCTGAGTTCGATCTCCCTATCTAGCCTCCATGTCTGCCAGGTTAACGTATAAAAAATGAAGGCTTTATATCCTGAAAGCCTGTACTTTAACGAAAACCGGAAAAATTGCGATACTGAAGGAGTTGTCTCAAAGGTTGTCTTACAATAGAGTACACGCATATTTCATATTTTGCTTGGATATTAATTTACAATAGTAAATATGATATCAAAAATTACTAATAATAGGAAATAAACGAGTTTCCATTGGAAATTACTCCCAAATTTTAAAATAAAATTCAAATTTCAAGGCTCTTTCCGACCACAACCCAAGGATTTCCGAACGCTACCGATGATACGTGCGATGTCATATCTCTTGTGTTTACTTAGGTCAATATGGCCGGTATTGCATTAGGTTATGTGTAGTTGTGTGTTTATATTGTATTTTAATCAACTATTAATTGTTTCATAGACGTAAAAATATCATTTATATGTTTGTTCGAGACCATTGCGTGTTTGTGTGTGCTTTTTTTTATTTTTAAAAGTCAACGTAAAGTGGAAAGTGAACACAAATATTCGATATTTCCGAGGATATTTTAAAACTTTTGGAAGAATATATTTTATTTACTAGTCTAGTATTCAGTGACGATTCTTTCATATTTTGTGAGTAAAGATATGGCTAGCGAAGGTTTTGTAAAAGCACACACTGATAACTTGCCCAAAGTAGACTCATTTATGCTGCTTGAATTTATGAAGTCAAACAGCTTTAAGAATAAAAATTACCAGCATAGAAGTAGGTACTTACATTAAAATGGTCTTCTCTTAAGTGTATTTTTGCTTGCGCCACCAGGTAAAGAACAATATTTTGTCTGGAGTTTTAATAGACGTTGATTCACACACTGGAACAATGCAATACTTGGAATACAAAGTTTTTTTTCGGCTTTATCCATTTTTAAGGATTTCAGAAACAAATTAGGTCACAAGAACTCAGAGCGTGATATACGAATAAGAACGTAAACAAATGACGTCACACCATGGGGCAGCCATCTTTATGACGTAAAGCGCGTTTTGACGGACTTTCAAATTTTATGATTTTTAAAGTCGTTTTAAAAGTAAAGTTTATTTTTTTTAAATGGGCATGCAAGGTGTTAGGAGACCTGATAAAGCGTCAATTTCCACCAATAGCTAAATTTATGCTTGTACCCTATTTGATGGATGCATCATGGATGTGGATGCTGGGAGCAGTGCTTACTATTATTTGAAATGGGCCAAAAAAATTAGCATCAAAATAAGGATAAATAAATTGAGTCTGAATACAATTAGTAAATGATCAATATATTAAAACAATGAGTGAAATAAATTATTTTTCACGGTTTTATTTAATCAAAATTTCCAACAAAGCGATACAACATTAATTCGATTCTTTGTTAAAACATGTAACGTAGTTTTTTTCAAAAAGTGTTGATATTCGTATTCATAGCCACTTCCAAAAAATATGTATAAGTGACTTTCTCGATTCCGGTCACGTTCGAATTGGATCCCGATCCGCCTACCAATTCGCACCAAATATTGTGCTACTCAAACGCGATTTTATGTTAATACAATCACCCATCTAAATTTGCTTCTAGGCAAGGGACGCTACTAATTGCACCACTATTCTGAGGGGACCACTATCGACGTTTTAACCCCCTTGATCCGTTTCACTCTTATGTGAGCTGATTGCTGGACGTGCATGTGAAGAGCATAGCGGTAAAACTAACGAGAAGACTATCAATGAGTTAGCTCATAATTGGGTTTAGATAGTCCCAACATCGATTCCAGAGTTCTTTGTCAGTAAAATTTAGTACACTCAATATTTGTATAGGTAATAGATACACAAAATATTCGAAACAATGATAAAACTTATAATAATGAAATACATTTATTATATAAAAAAAGATTATTTTAGGAAATGTGACCTAATCCACCACTGGCTATAGGGGCTGTAATAGCTGTACGGTCAAAATCATGAAACTGTTTTTTATGCCCTTTATTAGAGAAACGAAAAGTAACACAAAAACAAGTTATACTTTTAATGCCGCGTTATGCACATCAAAGAACGAGTCGAGACTTTCTGGTCCTATTTTTAGCTCTTCGTTTCTAATTGAGTGACATTGTCGCGATAACAATTTGATTAAATTTGTTTTTTTTTGTGTATTTTCAAGTTGATGGTCGATTGAATTTTCTATCGCATTAAACCTAATAAAAATAGTGGTCAAATCATTTGTTTGCCCTTTTTTTTGACGTTTTTATGCGAGTGATTAAAGTTGCTAAGGGTTTTTGCAAACCATTTCAAGTCGGTTCTAGAAATATCGCATGTTAGCCATTGGGGACGAAAAAGAAAGATCGAATCGCGTTAATTAAATTGCAAATGAAATAATATAGCGGAGAATCCTTTAGAATGCTAGTTCAATTTATATTCAAATAAAGAGCAATAGAATTTCTATAATCTACTTGAAGGTAGGTACATCCCTAGTAAAGAATATCTCACAATTTTCATGGATTTCGGCCTACGACAGATTTTTTTTAAATTTCAGTATGTTATTTTGGTCGAAATAGTACCTATATTAAGTATTAACACCGGTGAAATCCTTAATGTTCGAGATGCTCATACCATTTTTGGCGCGATCGTATTGAAATAAATTTCAAATAAACGAATATGAATACCCTCGATATCAACATGGCAGGTACAAGCGGTTTATAAATGTCTTCACAACCATGATGTATATACAATCTTTTCCACTACTAGCCAAACTTAAGACAAAAATTAAAGAATAATTCACAAACGCACCACGAGAATCGTCTGACTGACACTGTCAGTTTTCGATATCTTATGAACGTTCTCATTAAGTCATCAGTCATTTTTGGTTGAGCGCTAATTTTGAACTAATGGCATTTTTATTAAAATCATTTTATCTTAATAGGTAATTTCAAGCAGACAATTTCCTGGGTTATGTTGCATAAGTTTTCGTTGAACTACCATCCCTGAATTCTCAAAATATTTGAATTTGCCTAGTAATGGGAAAAAGTTTTTTATTGGAAAATGTTGAACTTTTGCTGATAAAATCAGGCAATTTTTTTTGATACAATAGATATATATTCCAAAATTCCAATTCCAAAAGTATTAATGTTATATTCTTTTCTAGCATGTACAGGGTGATTTAACGAACGAACACTAATGATATTTAATATGGTATAACCCTGGTGTGATAACTTTATGAAACTCTATAGGGCATGTCCACGACAGTTGACAGTTGACAATACTTTGGTGGTAAAACAATAAACAATAGACACTCATTGGGTAACACAATAACAAGAAAAGATGCAGCATTTGCTATAACTCACACCCCCAAAATTATAATTATCTACTACTGCCCAATTCTGATATATTACTTGTCTTAATCGTCGTGGGACACCCTGTATATTATTAAATATGCGAGATCAACTATTAAAATAACTTTAAAAGTACACTGAAGCAAAACCAACTAAAATCAAACACGATTTATCATTATAAATCAACATAACCTCACTATTAAGTACCATGTGTTCTGAACGCTTTGTTTATTGTTTTACCACCAGGCTAGTTTGTGACGTCAAGTGGACATGCCCTATATGAAACTATAACTATATTAAAGATATAAGGTTTGTTCCCGTAGCAAGTTCCTAACTGTTATGGACATATTGAGTCTGCGCAGTATCAAAAAAGCGTTCCAGCAGAACCTGAATTCTGATAGTGCGCAGACTCAATATGTTAATAACAGTTAGGAACTTGCTACGGGAGCAAACCTAATGAGAAGGTTATAATTGCGAATGGCAGCTGCAATTTTAGTTTTATAGACAAAACCAAGTTATTGAAAAGTATATACAGTGTGCGTAAGTTCTTTCGGAACCTTAGACCTTACACAAGTACGACAGAGAAACAGCTGAATGAGAGAGAAAGATAATTATACGCGGTCATCGAATGGTCATCGACGCGTGTATTTAATTCCAGTTGGGTGTGGTTCTATTTCCGATAGTGAACGAATGCTCTTTGCCCTACTATTTCAACCGCTATTGCCAGAAGCGCAGATTAATTTGTACAAATGATATTTTTCTCTCGTTTTCGTTGACTTTTTTTCGAAGTCATGCACAATAGCTAAAACAAAACACTTTCACTTGGCAACACTGTGTTTTACAGATAGAATTCACATTTAAACTGCTATTACTAGGTCTTTTCGCTACAAACGTTGATCACGTTGGAAGCGCATGCCATTGTATTTGAAAATAAAACATTTACAATTATGCCTTCATTAACATACTTAACCTGCGAAAAAGTGCAAATTGTAAGATGGTATTTTGGAGGTCATTCGGCTAATGAAATCGTTAATTTGTTTATTGTGGCATTTGAAAATCGCCCAATTCCTTCAAAGTCAACAATTGTGAAAATAATTAGTAATTTCGAGAAATATGGATGTGTTTCGTACTGTAGAAAATGCCAAGCTTCGGAAGATCCAATCGAACGCCCAATTAACGATGAAAGGCAGACTAGAGAATTGAATGTTTGTTTAGCAGTTGAAACAGGACAACCATCTTCTTCAAGACAAATTGCTGAAGAGGTCGACATGGATAAGAGAACTGTACAGAATATTTTAAAACGGAACGGGTACCATTGTTACAAGGTTCAGACAACGCAGGAAATATTTCCCGAGGACAATATCAGACGAATGGATTTCTGTGAGGAGATGATGGAACGTCAAAATGCTGACGAAAACTTTTTAAAAAATATTTTATTTACGGATGAATCAACTTTTTCACTACATCAAAAACACAATCCATCCGTCACAAGATATTGGTCTCGGGAAAATAAACATCTAACCATTCCAATCCGAACGCAGTATCCGCAGAAGCTAAATGTTTGGACGGGTATTCTAGGTGACCACATTATAGGTCCTTTTTTCATTGAGGGGAACTTAAATTCCGCCAAATATTTAGACTTATTACAAAATCAAGTAATTCCTGCAGTTCTCCTTATACCCGATGTTGATCTCAACAGAATTTGGTTCCAACAAGATGGTTGTCCAGCCCATAATTCAAGGATAGTAATGGATTTTTTAAATTTTACATTTCCCGAAAAAATTATTAGTACTAATGGTACAATTAAATGGCCTCCAAGATCACCTGAACTAGCTCCAAATGATTTTTTTCTTTGGGGATTTTTAAAAAGTACCATTTACCAACATGCATTTGAAAGAGCTAATAATTTAAATGAATTGAGGGTGAAAATACAGAACGTTTGTGCCAGCATTACGCCAAATAATCTTAGAGATATGAGATCAAATCTTTATCACAGATTTGGCTATTGTCTGGCACAGCAAGGTGGTTTATTTGAGCACTTAATTCATTAAAATTATGTTTACCTTTAGAATAAATTTTTATTTTTATTTTTTCAGGAAGTTTATATTTTACGTTTAGAATAGGTGTAGGTACCTTATTTTATCTTTTCAATTTAATTTATTAATGGAAGGGATTTTTAGTTTATTAATTGTGGTTCTCTCAAGAAATGCTGTTTTATTTTCAAGTTACAATGGCAAAAATAATATCCTATTGTAGTTAGAAATTGTCAACTTGGTCTAAAATGATATCATGTTGACAAAAATGAATTTTAAGATTTACAGGTTACGTAATAACGATTGTATTTTTATATTTCTTTAACGTCCTCACTCCTTACGTCTTGGGAGCATACTGAATTACCATTTACCACCACCAACTAGTTAAAATAGGAGGGCAATGAGTAGTCGGGCACTCTCGGGAATAAGCTTACGCCCCCTAAGGTGAAACTAAAGTGATGATTGTGCACAATTATTCTTCCTCTCTCTTTCATATATCCTTGTCGTACTTGTGTAATTCGTTCCTAGGTTCCGAAGCAGATTTCCCAATCGGTAGATTTTACTAAATTGCAAAATATAAAAAACTTAAGTAAAGAGGTGAGGTAAAAATTTAAATAAAATTATTATTTGAATAATAGCAAAGATCAATCCTTTAATCAGATTTGAGTATAACAATTTACTTATAACAAGGGGTTTAACACTTTGATGGATTTTATTAAAATATTCAAGTTAGAAATTAAGTTAATTAATTCTTAATTAGTAAGTTAATAAATCCTTAGAGATTTTCCAAATATGATAACAATAGTGACTTTTCAACACTATAGTACTATAGTTTACACTTTCACAAAATATTATATTTTGTGTACCTATTATACGGTAGGATTGTAAATTTGCTCATGATGAAATTTTGGTTAATCTTAACTAATATGGCTTAAACCGAAAATACAATTTCCCTCAGATTTTATAAATAATAAGTAAATTGATTAAATAATCAAAATAACAAACCAAACAATAAAGCATATAACGAAAGTAAAAATATAGAAAATTCTGGCCTGTTCGTTCTTTTAGGTACTTCAACTTCTGACCTCCCTCGGTCTCTAGGATAACCTCCTGTGTCTTATCAATGCAATGCATTTCTACTATAAGGCATTGTTTTCTGTTGTTTTGGGCGTGGAGTGTATATTCAAGATTAAGCATACGTCTTACAAAACAAAAGAGTTATAGACTATGTTACTTAACGAAATCTATTCTAAAACTACCTTAGAACCCTAAAAAGAAAACTATTTTTAATAAACAAAAAAAAACACATTTTTGATTTTGAAATGGCAAAAAAAGATGGATAAATCAATTTGAATAGATAAGATCTTAAGGAGGCTGCTCACCTTATACTCCACACAAATCACCAATTTGGGATTACAAAGGGTTTTTAACCAATATCAAAGAAATTACCACAAGGTATAGGTAAAACTTACCTCGATTCTTGATTTCTATCAAATGCCGATTCCAAAAATTTCCTATTCAAAGAAATCAAGGAGATCACTTTGTCTTTCTCCCACAACCTAACAAATATTCTAAACTAGACAAATTCGTGGTGGCCTAACTAGTAGGTACCAATAAATCAAAAATACCAAAAGCCAATGGCGTATCCGCAAATCAACATGTTACAATGTTTATTGCAAGTCTTACATTTGACTTGATAAAAGTCTCATTATTGATTTCAAAAACTCATCAGATACTTAGTTCCATCAAAAAGTCTCTTAGCTATATTTCGTGGGCATTCCCAATTTACTATACACCTCTATGTAGGCAGTAATTAAAAAGTTCAACAAATTGGCATGAGGCTACGAAAATCATCATCACCAGGCTATTGAAACTGGGTAAGAGGCATTTGAAGACAGTTACCGACCTGGTAACTGTACACTGTACCCTGTGGAAACATCTGCACAAAATGGGAAAGTTAGTGAACCTATGTACAGAAAAGAAAATTATGAAACACCTACCCACATATACTCTGCTTCTGCGAGAACTAACGAGGACTCAGATCGAAGCACTTTGGAGAGGAAATGATACAACCATCACAACTACTGAAAATCTCTTCAGTCAAACTAGTGGTCGATATATAGAATACGCAAAGCTTCTGGGATGGAAGTAGATAACATGAGAAAAGGTACAAAGATTCTGTTCAAGTGTTAAGCACAACCCAATAGAATGGGTGAATGAAGAATGAATTGTTCTATGAAATACCCATCGATAAAAGCAATACATTTTTTTTTCACTACAGTAACTTGTTTCGAATATAGTATACCTATCAATAAGAAGCATGCAGGACTTCGTAGCAAACATTCGAAAGATGATAGAGATACTGAAAATAATTATTATGGTACTTCATATAAATAATAATTAAAGACCATTCTCAACTCCCGACTTTAGAGCCCCATTAACGGAGGGCGTCAGGAAAACATTGCATACGAAGTATATATTATTCTGTTAATCATCTCCCAAGTTTTTAGTACACAGTTCTAGGACACCTACTATAAAGATACATAGTACGGTGATATATTTACACATGCCAAAATAGTAATGGAAGTCTCACGAGAATAGCAAACAAAATATATATATACATATAAACCATTCAAAGCTGGGATGGAACCAAAGGATGCAGTCTTGCCAGGATAATCCTGGGAAGCTGGCGTCGAAGAAATATTTGGCGATGACCAGGAAAAACCTACGTTCAACTGTAGCATTTCTGACTGGCCACTGTCAACTTAGGAAACACCTCCATACTATGGGGCTAGTGAACACACCTCTATGCAGGATGTGTGAACACGTGAACAGGAAGATGAAACTGTCAGGCATGTCTTATGCGAGTGTCCGGAGTTATCGTCAATAAGAGAGTGTGTGTTCGGTGAGTCTTGGCCTACACCTGCCGATATAAAGGATATGTCTCCTAGTGATCTATCCACATTCCTGGGAATGACAGTATGGACGATGTCTTAGGAGGACATCTCCTCGGAAGGATGTACAATGGGTCACATGTGGCCTAAGTGGTGTGATCCTACACTCACCCTCCCTACTTTACAGTTACAGATATAAAATTTCACATAACTATATTATAATTAAAAACCATTTTCACTTCCCGACTTCAGAGTCCTATTGCTCGTTAACGAAGGGCGTCAGAAGAACATTATATACGAAGTATATATTAGTGTGTTAATCATCTCCCAAATTTTAAGACGAAGTTCTGGGACACCCAGTATAAAGATACATAGTACGGTGATATATTTACACATGCCAAAATAGTAATGGAAGTCTCAAAAGAATAGCAAACAAAAAGGATATAAACCATTCAAAGCTTTCACTCCCAATCTCGCTGCATGGGAGATAATAAAATTGAGTTTCACTAATCGGATTTGAATATTTTCTGGAACCCTCCAAAAAAATTATGTGTATATGTGGGGTATATTAAGGGATTTAAGTGCCTGAGTGCGTTTCGATAAAATTAATAGTCAACCAATAAATCCCAAAAATGGATGAGAGGGAATATCAAAATGGACAACTATTGAAATATCCACTCGAAATATGTTTTCATATTGTTTCGTGATGTCAGATGAACATGATTTGCTCATTGGAAGGCTTTAAATGTAAAATTAATTTATTTTGCGTGATCGATCCTTTTTGTTCATTTACAGCATCGTTCGTCAGGACGGTAGGTTGTGTTTACTGGTTTCTAAGTCTAACACTTACTAATCACTTACCGTTCAGACGTCGGTAAGTAAATTACTTAGAAGATTTATATTTTTTTAATGAACAGAACCGAACAGAACATTATAAAAAGTAATGAATAAAAACAATTTCACCAAAATGCAAATTACATTTTAAACTGATCGAGAAGTATAAATGACACTTTTGACATTTCGTTAATTTCGAAGAAATTTAAATTATTCTATTCAAAACTTATTCCAATACGATCGCGCAAAAGTATATTAAAGTATAAGTGGATATTAAGGACTTCAAAACACGCGCGATTTTTCGAGCACGACACGAAGCCGGAATGCTCGAAATAGAGCAAGTGTTTTGAAGACCAGTTATCCACGAATACTTTACGCTATTTTTTTTATTGGTGCACTTTGAAATTATAAATACTAGTCTATAATTACTAGAACAACAAGAAATGGAAATCACAGATGGAAATAAGAACTAAAAACATAAACTAATTTGTATTTTGATGGAAGTTCAACTTTATTGAGTTCTGTGAATGTCAATAGTATTAATTTAAATACCATTTCCTAAGATTTGAAAAATCGAAATATTAATATTTCAAACAATACCAACGGCACTTTCCTTTTTAATTTATAAATTTGACATTGTTAAATATTGTTCGAATAAAAGTTTTGACGTTACAAACTACTCCAGTCAGATCAATGATGAAAAAATTGTCATTTAGACATGATTTAGACCATAGATTTAGACTTCGTTTCTCGAGTTGTTCATGTTACCACGGAAACTTTAAAATACGCGCGTGTTTTAAAGTTCGATTTAAACACGCTGAGGCGTGCTTTAATTGGGTAAAATGGTTCGACAATAAAAAAAAGGTATAAGCATCTCGAACGTTAAGGGTAATACCGGTCTCCAAACATTGCTGTCGACCGGTAAACAATCCTTACCGTTCTTAATACTTAATATACTATTAATTAATAACAGAACAGTATATAATTGAACCGGTAGTCAATGATCTAAGGCATTTTCTAGAATAAAAAATTAAAAATTACTTATGGATGACAAGGGGCTAGAATCATAGATACCAATCTTTAAGCAGAAAAGAAATGGAAAACATGGGAGTTACCCTCTGGACCCTTCAGAGGGGACGAGTTTGGGCAAATAGGAGGAAAGAGAAAGCAGAACACGGGAAGAAAAAATATAGAGGATGGGTGTTACAGATAAATCTGGTGGAGAGCATGATTAGGGAAAGAAGAAGACTCGATATGGCATGTGAGAGGTAGGAGTGATAGAAGGGAGAAGATGACGGAGAGCGTCTGAGGGACCGCCGCTTGCCTTGAAATATGCTAGGGTAGTGATTCCGAGGCGGGAGCTTGAGGTAGGTTTGGTTGATAGGCATTCCCTTGGAGATGAGTCCAACACTGTCTGGTAGTGGTTAGGACCCATTCGAACATGAGGTTCTCATCTCAGCCCGAAAAAAAAGTAGAAATGAGACGTCGTGAACACATTTAAATGATACATTATCGAAAATTTTTTATTAACAAATAGGAATTGTCTAAAGGCGATTGCATCGCCAACTGATTGTTTAGATTGCCGCCCGTTTTACACAGCTCTTTTGATACAACCCACAATGACATTTTTGTCAGTTTTGTGTTTATTTCTATACAAATATTCATTAGTTTCATCTTTATTATCCCTTGTTAGCCTTTGTTGTTTTATTTTCAACAAAGTATCATATTCCAACCAAGTTAATATCAATTTTTATTATTTATTAAGTTTGTTAAACAAATGCTTGTTTTTTTTTCTTGATTATAAATAAAGTTCCAAATAAAATCTTGTACACATTTGAATTTTCTACATACTTATTTGTCCTCAAACTGTTAACTAAATTTTACTTAAACTATTTATTATAACCATACTTTCGCCATGGCCTGGTGCCAATGATGACTCGATATGTCTCCCTTGATCATTGGCCTCGACAGTTCAAAAATGCTGAATATTATGTATGATAGTTCCTTCATCTCCTCAATACATAAAAAATATTTTTCAAAAATTTAATTATAAGATCGACATACAAAATTAAATACTCATGTCGCATGTATTGATTCGACATTCAGTTAGCTGGACCAGCACTGAAAACGCAATATTTCGTTCATTTTAATTTATGATTTTGTTTCCAATGGTAATTATTCATTTCGTGTGAATGGCGCGATGTGTCAGTCCGTTATGCATTTGTCATTGCACTCGACGTTTGACAAATGAAGTGAATTTAGGTAGAATAATGTTAGCGTAGTTTTTTTTTCACGCGAATGACATATTTGCATTGCGAGTACAATAATGTCCCTCTAGCCGGCTTGTTTTCAATTCTTTTTTATTCCGTTACAACGAAATTGGTTTTTATTTTGTTGGATGATTATCTTCATTTATGTAAATATGGACAGATTGTATCGAATTATTTGTTCTTAATCGTAATAGCATATTATTAAGTGCCAAGTGTCAAAAACGTTACTTTAGTCACGAGTGGATCGAAGCAGAACGAGTGCTTTATGAAACGAGAGATGTTTTTGATACTAGGTGCTTGCTATACTTTTTCCACGCCCTCGGGTAAAAAATATAATTATATTATATTAGTTGCTTTTTTTCTACCACCAATCTAAGCTAACCTAAGTTGAACTCAGCTAAGCTAGCGTTCGTTTTGCCAAATTTAGATTTACTAAGATCAACTGACCTCCCCCTTGCCTCCGCCAAGTATGCCGGATTCTTAACTTATTTCTTAGCTACGTTTAATTGCGAATGCAAGAAAAGTCGGTCATTTTTGACATCTGATAAATATTCTAACCTTAAAAAACATATTTTGAGCTCTATTAATAGAATCCGTTTTGAATTTTTATTTTAATTCATAAAGGCTTACCTTTAGTATAGTCGAAGTAGGGTTTAGGGTGGAACTAATTCCCACAAAGATGAGGTTTGATTTTTTGAGCTCATTACTCATATCATTTCAGCATACTAAAAGTCTAGAAAAATGTGAGTGTACGAAATGCGTTTTTTGGCCGCCATCTTGAATTTTTCTTAAAAATTCATGAAAAATCGTGTGTGGTATCAAATAACGGGAAATTTTATGCTGAAAAAGAACATATTATGGATTAAAAAGAATAAAAATGAATAACAAAATAGTATGGGAAAATCATTTTTTTGGGAATATCATCGTTTCCTCGAAATATGGATTGCCTAATATGATAACTATGGACGAAACAGTGGCTGATATTATTTTGAATTACCAGAAGAAGAAAAAATTACAAGACCCTGGAGCAGAGAAATATCATCTGATTGAAGCAGCAGCAAAACTGATCAAAACGGAAATCAAACTATTATCAACTACAACGGAGCACTATCATCATCAGAGATTGCTGAGCAGGAAAATAAAAAGTTGTTGCCATCAGTTTTGCAACATTTCTTGGATATTATCATTGGTCCTAAGGTAAGTGATTTGAAGAAGATTTCCATTGGACAGGCTTTGGTGCAAGCTTCAAGACCAAGATCACTTATAAGTCCAATCCTCCTTGGTGTTGGTGTCCAGCTTCATCGCGATTTTGGTTCTCGGTTACTTTTGTAGACGAGCTTGGTGAAAAGGGGTGCAAAATCATTCTCTTTTCCCATGCTTTAACCGGATGCGATACCACAAGCTCCTTATTTGGGAAAAGTAAATCGGTAGCATATCGACATTTTTGGAAATGTGAACAATTTAGCATTTGCGCTACTTTGTTTGGATCAGAAAATGCAAAGAGAAAGGAACTTACAGACATTGGCACCAAAGCATTGGTATCGTTGTACGGTGGAAATCCAAACACAGAGACCTTAAATCTACTACGATATAATCTCTACTTGAAAAAAAATCACAACTGCCAAAAGTGAATTCAATATTGCAAGATTGCCACCAACTGAAGATGCTGCTGTTCACCACCTTCTTCGCGTACATTTACAATGCCTTTATTGGAAAACCATGAACACCAATATTGCCAACCCCGAAGAGTGGGGTTGGAAAAAAGTAGCAGATCAGCTACAGCCCATAATATGCGAAATGAGCCCTGCACCAGAATTATTACTAAACACAATCCGCTGCACCTGCAAAACGGATACAAATGAGCCGTGTGGTAGTGGTAGATGTACTTGTCGACGGTATGGTGTGGAATGTACTGAGTTATGCTGCAACTGTTCTGGGCCCGTATTCTTAAGGGACTAGTGAGAATCTTACCAATGAGATTGATGCATTACGGGTTGCCTGAAACGAGAGAGATTCAATCTCTCATTGTTCGAACCGATAGAGAATCTCGTCAAAAGCGGTGAGAAGCTTAGAAACATGCGTATTGGATTTCGTCCAGTGATATTGGAGATCTTACTATTTCCTTTGAAAATACGACAAATTTGAAACTCTCATGTTTTAGGCAACCATGCAATACACCTATCTCATTGGTGAGATTCTCACTAGTCCCTTAAGAATACGGGCCCTGGTCGCGATTGTACAAATAGTGCCTCGAAAGAACGTGTTGAAAATAATGAAGAAGACTATTAGACTTAATTTTTGTATTTTTTATATAGCCTTTTGATTATTAAAAATAAAATTTTCTGGATTAGCTTCGTTTTTCGCCCACCACTTTGTTATTAATTTTTATTTTTTTTGCTCATTAATATCATAATCTTTTTCAGCACAAAATTTCCCATTATTTGATACCACACACGATTTTTCATGAATTGAAAAAAAAAACAAATGGCGGCTAAAAAACGCATTTCGCATACTCACATTTTTCTAGACTTTTAGTATGTTGAAAGGATATGAGTAATGAGGTCAAAAAATTAAACCCCGTCTTTGTGGGAATTAGTTCCATCTTTGGCCAATTTTTTGTGTAAATCTACTTTACTACTTCTTCGAGACCTGTTGTGTTGTTCCAAATGTGGATCCAGTAAATCCATTTTCTGAGCTACTAGTTTCTTGATATTACTGGTAATTTTTATTTTAATTAACCTTAGTTGAAAGTGCTGATTCAATAAATTTTTAATTTATTAATTTGTTTACCTTTCCATCTTTGTGTGTATGCATCAGATGCGCTTGCGTCGATATTGTCGACTTAACAGCGTTTGAAATGTGCGTTCGAACTACAATTCAGCTCAGCTATGAATTCTGTAGTTAGCTAAGCTAAGCCGGTGGAGAGAAAAAAGCAACTAATATTTCAATTATATTCACAAGATGAAGACAGACAATAATTGAAAAAATGAATGACACAGAACTACAAATGTATCGTGGAATATTTAAAATAAATTACAGAAGATACACTTGTGATGTTTAAGAAACAAGAGATAAACGATATGGGACTTTTCGCACTTTAAACACTAGTGTTTAAAGTGACGTTTTGCGAAACTCGTGTTTTAGATGCGTTTTTAGTGACGGAGGTAAAAAAAATATGTTTTAATTCGTTAATTACTTGCACATCTACATGTTTTACTTCACATAGAATTAAATGGCTTCGTCTTTCATCAATTTACTCGGGAAATCTGCAATGCGTCAAAAGCTATGCGGTATTAGTTAATACTCATATTAATAATATGTGTACATTGTACAGTGTGGTTAATTTTCAGTTGTATCATGCCGATGATATACCTATTTTTATTTACTTCAGTCTGTGGGGTATCGTTTTTAGAAGAAATTATATTTGCAAAAATACTATTTTGTGCAAAACGAATAAAGTATGTTTGTTGAAATGCCATAAAAGTGACACGCATACTTTGTAAAGTCATCTTGTTTCTTTCTTTATATTAATGGATATCACCATACCTTAATTGATTCATAAACTAGGATTGGGCTTTCAATCCCATTTTACTTTTCTTTTTGCTTAATTTCAAAGGTTTAGTAAATTCAAGGACATTTCGTTTTAACCTAACTGCAACATGATTGATTCAATAGAAAAACCCACAACAGGTAGTCGTTAATCCGATAACAATACTGCCCCTCTCAGCAAAAACGCAGTAAGTGACAAATTGTGATTTTTGGAGTTAGATACATCAATGGATTCGTCTTAACGAGATATGTCCATTTAGTTTAGCCAGAAACACAGTAAAAGATTTCGAAACGAGATTTTCTTGCAAATAAAATGCAGTACCTGCAGCTAATAACCTGGTCATTTTTGGAAAAACGCAGTATCTTAGGATTGCTAAGCAGAAATGTAGTAACTACATGTAGTTACTGTACTTCAGCTGAGCATTACAATAAAATCCACCTGTATGTTTGTTATCATAGTACAGTATCGTATCGCACTCGTTTCTTCGAAATGGTAATGCCTAATAGAATGATTATTTTACATTTTACCACTGAAATATTTGGCTGGCAAGATAATATTTACTTCCAGTTTCTAATTTTTACCGACTACGGATCTGTTACTGTTTACTGTACATTGAGGGATTTATAAAGCTTTATTATTAAATCCTTTGTGGCAGAGTACCAGGAAGGGGCGTCGGAACTAATTTTTGAAGGCGAAATATTTAAATTTGTAGGTTTGGATTATTGGGAGGTAAATTTTACAATTTGCCCAATATATAATAATATATAATAATTACTTCAATACAAAAAATAAAATTATATATAATTTTTTCTAATGAAATTATCATAATTATTAAACAATTTTAAGTTACATCAAATAGAAATTTGAAATATGTTCTGTTCCTTAACTTGAAAAGAAGAAGTGGCCAAATATATTGACTATAGTTTTCTGCAATACAACATTGACGAATTATATCTGGTGTTGCCGTTTTGAAGGTTCACTTACTTTTATTCCCTTTATTAGAACTAATCCTATAAATCCTTCTCACCCTTCCTTCGCCATTAGCAATTCTAATTTTTGACACCTTCACTTTGACTTTGACAAACAGAAGCCAGATTCACACCTACCAATGTATAATTGATTGACTCGCGCAGAGACGTTATGCTTTATACCGCCCATACTTTAAAACGTCCCTTTCATATTTTCTATGATAAAATCTTAAAAAATAGATTTGGTATTTCTATGAATGAGAAGTCATTATCATCATGTTCGTTGAATACTGTACTATTTTCGTCGACCGTGCGTTATTGAGCTATATTAGTGTAAACAAAATTATTCATCAGTGACTCATATTAATAAACGATATTCTATTAACAAATGATTATGGTATAGGCAACCAAAAATACAATAATATCGCAAAAGAAAGGCGTACAACTGACCTTTAATTTGATATACTTCTAGATCTTACCCATCGTTTTCATTACATGATTCTACAAAACTATAATTATTACCAGTGTTAAACGATCCAAAAAGTGATTTTTAAAAAACGAAAACTGACCTTTGAACCGGCGATCTTCTCTGTGACATTTCAATGTCAATTATTACTGTTATTACTAACCTGTGGAACAAATAAATATCCTTACTTTTCAAATATTCAAAAAAAGGATTCAAGTTGTACAGGGCTATTCATTAGAAATTACCCACCCCCTATCATCATTATTATTACTTTTAGAAAAAAAAATAGTCTCATATAAAAGTTGTTTGTTTAAAGCTGCATTTTCTCTACATTTTATCAAAAGTTCAGTAGGGGATATAAAAAATAATTGTTCTTTTTTAAATGCGACACCCTGTATATTTTCCCATTTTTGGAATGATCTTTTTTTTTCTGATTTCAAAAATTATGTCACCCCTACCTTGTAAAGTTTTTGAGTTATGAAATGTTGTAAATTTTAGTTTTAGTAATTACTGTAAATATGAAAATCAAAGTAAGCTATGAAAATGACAACTAATATGTTTGATAATTGACATTTTTCATATAAAGTAATTAAAATGGTTCTCAGTAAGAAGGAAAAAGTCGAAATATATACCTATACAAAACAGAAAACAAAGATTTATTTGAGAGAATTTATAAATAATAACTTATAAAAGATATTCGAGATGTCCACCATTATTGTTAATGCATAATTGATAACACCTTCTTATATTATTTATAATAACATTGCAGATGACTTCATAATTTTCATTTAGTTTGTTAATTTCAAGTTGAATTCTTGCTTTAATCACTTGTATATTATTATTAGTAATAAAATCTTTCACCTCTCTGTAAATCATATCAATTACATTCTCAGAAAAATGTCGATTATCAAATAAGTATAAGTTGTCATTCTCATAGCTTACTTTGATAATTTATCTTTTTCATATTTACAGTAATTACTAAAACTCAGATTTTCAGCATTTGGTAAATCAAAAACGTTACAAGGTAGGGGTAACATATGATATATTCTTGAAATCAGAAAAAAAGTCCATTCCAAAGATGTGAAAATATACAGGGTGTTTAATTTGAAAAAAAAAACTATTATTTTTTGTATCCCCTCCAATTTGCTCGCTACTGAACTTTTTATAGAATATTAAGAAAATTCAGCTGTAACCAAACAACTTTTATATGAGATTTTTTTTTTCTAAAAGTACTAATAACGATGATAGGGGGTGGGTAATTCATAATTAATAACCCTGTACAGTGTACAGTAGACGGAAAGTTTTGTAACTAACTCGAGTATTGAAAGGGCTATTAACAATCTGAAGCATTAACAATTTTATTGTTAATATCCATTATGAATACACTTGTTGGTTAAATACTGACAGTATAGCTATAAATTGCCTTTTTTCGATAGGTACACCAAGTAAAAGTAAAATCGTTAAAGTCTTAAAGCTTTCATTAAAATGTAATCAAACTCATGACATGCAAGTGTCAAAAAACAATCTTGCTCCCATAGTAACGAGACATTACACCGGCTATAGCTTAAATGTTTAATCTAACGCATAAATTTTGAACGAGGGCATACAATCCGAGAGAGCACGCCGGTCCTATGCCATACTGATGTTCGTTTTGAGGGCAGTGACCCTTTCGTAGGGTCATTTAAATTTAAATATATTTTTACATTGAAGTCCACATCAGGATGATTCGAGGCGCACCCAACCGTAAAACCATTATGAAATAAATAAATGAATGAATTTAATTTCTTGCGTTTCACCTCAGCTGTTTCGATAAATTATGATTGGAAGCGGTATGTGGTGGAATATTGATCCATTCTGATAATAAGCTACTCTGTTGGAAAAAAGTGGATGCCAGAAAACCAATCATATGAAGTCCAAAAATACGGCACTTAGTTGTAGTTTTCCACCATCTGTAACTTGAGTGTTTTGACGTTTCTCGTAAGTTTGTTATTCTGTAAGTTAGTGTGGATTTATGCAGCAACATTTTACAATTGAACTACTCATTTCACTATGACTCCATTTATGAAGACAATTAACAATTATCATTCATCATTTATCATTTAACAATTACTAAGTTGGCCAACTTTTAATTTTCTTAAATTAAATATAAGTACCGAATTTTCATCTAGTGATAACTAGTACGCATATCCTGAAGTTAACCTCACTTTTTTCATAGAAAAGCGGTTGACTTAGGGTTATGTTGTGTGTTTGATTATTTTCAAGTTGTACTAATAATGGATGATGCCACTCTAATAACAACATGCTTGGCGTCAGCATCATTAATAAAAGAAAAAAAGTCTCATCTTCTTCAATTCTACTAAACATCTTCAAAATTGTTCCAATGCACAAATAGAAATGAAAATGTAGAGTTGTTGTAACAATCTCGGGCTTGTGCGCATGTTTACTATTTTCTCCTAATTTATAATATGTAAATTGTGTCTGCATAAACGATGGCAGTTTTACTAATTGTTAAATGTTAAATGCTAATTAATAAATGTTGCTGCATAAATCCACACTTGATAGTAAAATGTTTGCCAAGTAGGAAAAGCCTAACAATTCTGAACGATTGTAGTGTTTTCAAAAGTAAAATGATACCTAAGTTATGATGAATTTTACATTTCTGAAAATGCTCCAGAGCTGGTTGAGGCAGTGAATGTTTTAAAATATAAATTAATTCCTTATAAACAATGTGTTTCCAATCATCCATGTAGAACACTAACAAAAGTAAGGAAATATCATTTCCTTACAGTGAGGAAATGGATACGAAATCTTGACTTTTTCTTTAAAAAAATCTGTCTGGAATATCAAAATTTCCTAGCGATTTATACTCGACTATGAACACTGTTTTGTAAGATTCATAAATTATGGTTTGAGAATACTAAGAAACACGCTTTTATGGTGTTAGATTTTTTATTCTTGGATGTATGCACAACGCATGTCAAGCAGCGCGCAGAGTAGGCGCGGATAGGTCGTTCCTCGCGTCTACCTCCATTGGCACGCATACGAGAGCAATTGAATGATCATAAGAGTGCCAAAATGAATATTTTGAACAAGATCTAACAATAGGTAATCGAACTAAAAAGTGGAAAATAATTCTCCCATTTCCAAACAGACCACTTCACTTTTCAGCAATACCAACTTGTCCCCTCTGTCCCTTAAATCCTCTCGGTTCACGAGAGTGAATTGTTAATGTTCTTGTCCAATAAATATTAAATATAATACGTAACAAATATGAACATTTCAGCCTACCACTACACTAACACTAACACTTGTGGTAGTGTAAACAGTGTTTGGGAATAATTTAGGTAATTAACATTTTTGTAATTCGACCTCATTTTGTTTTCGAGTTATTTTCTTTTGTTACACCCTGTATACTTCCGCATACTTTAGGGAAGAATTTTTCCGTCGTATTACATTAAAATTTTCATATGTGGGGCAAACGGGAATGCATTTTAGTTTCTCTTTTTCTGCCCTATATAAATGATCTTGGAATTTTTTTGACATGTTTTTTCGTTCACGATATACACTGTGTTATTTTTATAAGATGCGACATAGCTAGCGATTCCTGTACAAAACTGTCAAACGCGAGCTAACTTTTTTACCAAATAGCGTTCATAAAAAATAATAACAGCTTTGGAAAGGTCGTTGAAAAATAAGTTCAAATGCACTTTTAATTTTCTTAAATTCGCTCTGGTTTAAAAAAAAATGAATAGTTATGTTTGAAAAAGTCTTCATATTCATACCACTTTCGAATACTTTTAACCGTCTGGAAAATAGCTGCACTTTTATTTGTACAGAAAATTTAAAAGTTAATCCTGAAGTATGGCGGCTCGATTCAACGCTGTGCTGAAATTTTTTTCTTTTTGCTTATAGTTATTTTTTCACAATTTTTATCTGAAAAACATAAAATTTAATATAAAGCTAAGTTATTTGTTGGCCAAAGATCAGACAATCCTCTGCTATGATAAAACTAAGCAAGGTCCAGAGACTTGCATGCATTGGCATTACAGGGGCAATGAGGACTACTCCTACAACGGCGCTGGAGACAATGCCAGACCTTCCTCCGCTACATTGTGTCATAATGTGCGAAGCAAGGGCAGCACTAACCCGACTGGAAAAAGCATCAGACCATGACGTGGCACATGGGAGAGGACACACAGAGATAAGGTATGTGGATGATGACATTTTCAAAAAGCCCACAGACCACATGACCACCAAATATATCTTTCGCAAGAACTTCGAGATTGTCATCAAAGATCGAAAGGAGCTTGAGGAAGAGAACGCACCACCACTTAGTAGAGCGAATGAACTGATCTGGTATACAGACGGATCAAAAAATGAACTCGGCACCGGAGCGGGCATATACAGCAAGACGAGCAAATATGAAGGGATCGTCTCGCTTGGCAAATACGCTTCTGTATTTCAGATCAGGATCTACATTGACAGTCAAGCCGCCCTTAAAGCACTTCAGAGCTATAGGGTGACATCTCGGCTAGTATGAGAATGCGGCGAAGAACTTAGAAGACTGGCGACTCGGAACAGTGTAACACTGGAGTGGGTCCCAGGTCATAAAGTAATCGCAGGCAATGAAAAAGTTGACGATCTCGCAAGAGTAGGATCGTCAACTCTGATGAACGGACCTGAACCTGCTGTGGGCATCCCCAGATGCTTAACGGGGTCATGATTAAAAGAGTGGTTGAAAGAACAACACAAGAAACACTG
This sequence comes from Galerucella pusilla, assembly GCA_910591695.1. NCBI lineage: Eukaryota > Metazoa > Arthropoda > Insecta > Coleoptera > Chrysomelidae > Galerucella > Galerucella pusilla. Next base: position 36,870 of record CAJUYI010002020.1, read on the forward strand.
GAAGAATACGAGCAGGCAAATACATGGGAAGAAATTCATAAAAGAACCATCAGAAAAAGTGGCGAAAGAACTGCTCTCAATGAGCAGGAACAAACTACGCACCATAACGGGGCTACTTACGGGACATTTTTCGACAAAGGAGCACCCAAACAAAATAGGGCTGTACAACGGAGACCTTACATGCAGAAGATGCAAAAAGGATACCGAAACAGCTCTGCATATACTATGCAACTGTGAGTCGCTGGACCACAGAAGGCAGAAACTGTATGGTCCCCAAATGACTTCAGAAGACTTTTACAACCAACCAGCAAAGAACCTGTATGAGCTAATACAGGGAACGGAATGGCTGAATAGGTTGTAGTCAGAACACTAGGAGTATCCACAGTAAGCCCAGGAGGCTGAGGTGGTACCGGCAAAGGGACGGCTCCTTGGAAAAAAAAAGTTATTTGTTTCAAAAATTTATTTATTTGATTAAATGCTCAAATTGTTCTCCGTTTACTGCTAAACAGTGTCTCAAACGATCATAAAAGTTCCGCCGTACATTATTAATAGATAAACAAATTTTTGAAACAAAGAACTTTGCTTTATTTTAAATTTATTGTTTTTTAGACAAAAATTGTGGAAAAATAACTAAAACAAAAAGAAAAAAAATTCACCACAATGGCGAATCGAACCGCTATACTTCAGGCTTAATTTTCCGTGCCTTTACCCTGCTGGCTATTCCCTACGAGGTTTAAAGTATTCAAAAGTGGTATAAAAATGGAATTCAACTTTTTTAAACATAATCAGACATTTTTTTTATTAAACCAGAGCAAATTTAAGAGAATCAAGAGTGCATTTGAGCTTATTTCTTAACGACTTTTCCAAATCTGTTTTTTTATGAAAGCTATTGGGTGAAAAAGTTATCTCGCGTTTGACAGTTTTGTACAGGAATCACTAGCTATGTCGCATCTTATAAATATAACAGTGTACAGCCCATTGTTTTAAAGCTTTCACATTGTAGATTTTAGTAAATACAATAGATATTACAGTTGCATGAATGTTGGTTGAATACAAGTTTTAAAGTGATTCATATTTATATATTTGGAGAGTTTTTCGCTTGGCTGATATATTCAAAATAATAACAAACAATAGTATTTGCAAATATCCGATGAAATTATTAATGGGTTTTCATCTAATTACATATCGAAGAACTTTATGAAACGTGTCACTCCAGAAATTTATAATCGTTAGTATAATATTAAGGGCGACAAATGTCACAACAAATGATTGATGTCCAAAGCCACGACGGCGACGCCACAATACAAAAAGTAATAATACTTAGATTAAATAGAAATGGCCTTTGGAGATAAAGTAGAGGAGGTATTTTATGAGAAAAGTTGCTTACTCTAAACAAAGTATATTATATTAACTTTTTTATAATAGTCTTCGCAATATTAATGAACTGAGTGTTTAAATTTTTTTTCCCGCATATGTTCAACTACTAGATGATCTAATTGAATTACACTTCTGAGTTAATGTATTGACTGG
>CAJUYI010002021.1:0-38353 GCA_910591695.1 Galerucella pusilla
CATGGACGTCAGTTCACGGCCTGCAGGCGACCTGTTAGTGAATGGGGCCATAAGGGAGCTCATAATATGAGTTTTCTTCAAATTATTCAGAAATACCGTTACTTAAAACATTCAAACTTGGTATAATCAATAAACAGTTACAAACCAGCTGTTCGCTGTAAATAAATAGTTTTCAGATTCATCACAAGCGTGTGAGTCGGGGGCCAACAGGTATTTTTTTTTAAATTTAATTTCCATTCCGGATAATTCAAGATAATTTCAATGAAAAATGTTCTCTTCTTTCAAATCCAAGTGATGAATCCTTTTCGAGAAAAATGAATTTAAACTTTTTGTGTTTCTTACATAAAATCATGTTGGATTATGAAATTAATTTAAAATTTCCAAAACAATGTAGGCAACTTAATACTTACGACTTTTGTTACCAGTATCCGAACAATTTGTTGATTTTTTAAAGCCAACTTGATATTACCAGATACAATGTTATAATCCAACATGATTTTATGTAAGGAACACAAAAAGTTTAAATTTATTATTCCTGGAAACGATTCATGATATCGATTTGAAAGAAGAGAAATTTTTTTATGAAAATTTTCTTGAATTTTCCAAATTCGGTGTCGGCTACATGAAAAACTTGAGAATAAAACTTATTTAATGAAAATACCTGTTGGTCCCCCCGACTGACACGCTTGTGACGGATCTAGAAAAAATTTGTTTACAGCAAACAACTGGTTTGTAACTGTTTATTGATTAAACCAAGTTTGAATATTTTAAAAAACGATATTTTCGAATAATTTGAAGGAAACTCATATGAGGACGTCTTCTTCAGAAGGCTGTGGCTCCCTTAGGAAGCATTTTCTGATTAAGGTAATTTGAGCTAAATCGACTTAGGTCTTAAAATCACCTCTACTTACTGTAGTTTTCGTTTGGCAGGAGTGTTTTTGGACACCCTCTATACAGGTTGACATGATGAGCTAACACACTATCCACACGAATTTCAAATAATAAAAAAGTTTTCCATAAGTAAACACACTGTATAATGTATATATATAGTTATTGTGTTATTTTAAATGAAACACCCTGTACATTAATAACGCTTCGCTTTCTACATATACAGGGTGGTCCTTAAGTAATTGGTACAATCAACTAGCCTCAATAAAATGTTGATAACAAGAGAGAGTTCAACATGAATTTTGAATTTTCGTTTTTGACAATAGCTTCAACGCTTTTTGACGTATATGCACCAAAATTTGGGGTTGAGAGTTTTTTGATATGAGAAATCATAATTTTTTACCTATTTCGATGTATTTTGTAGAGGGCGCCACATAGACCACGTATGCGGCATAAAAATGTGCAAAACTTTTTTGCCTTTCACATTAGCACTACTTTTGCAAAAAACAATTAAAGCCACATCATTACAACAAATAAAAGGTATACTTGTTAGTATCCCCAAATCTCAACGGTCTACACGATTATTATTCAATGAAATTACGTTCGAAAAATGTAGTTGTGTGTACGATATTTATTATTTTCAAATATTAGGAGTACCACACATATTTTCCATGTTAACTGCTACCATAACCTAATACTCTTCTTCTTAATAAAAAAAAAATAATTATCGTACGCACTACATTTTTCGAACGTAGTTTCATTAAATAATAATCATGCAATTAATCACTAAAATGTGATTATCTCTAAAACCGTTGAGATTTGGGGATACTAACAAATATACCTTTATTTTGTTGTAATGATGTGGCTTCAATAATTTGTCACAAAAGTGGCGCTAATGTGAAAAGCAAAAAAGTTTTGCGTACATGTATGCCACATACGTGGCCTATGTGGTGCCCTCTACAAAATACTTCGAAATGGGTACAAAATTATGATTTCTCATATCAAAAATCCCCGAACCTCATATTTTTGTGCATATACGTCAAAAAGCGTTAAAGCTATTGTGAAAAACGTAAATTAAAATTTCATGTTGAACGAACACCCTGTATCTCTCTTAATATCAACATTTTATTGAGCCTAGTTGGTTTAAATCGCAATATTTTGAAGTGAAGATTGTACTGTACTTCTATGTACCATTACTTACGGACCACCCTGTATTTAATAATAAAAATTGTTCTTACCCTCCCTGTGTGGCACTGGAAATACTCAAAGTAAAAATACTATTAGTATATCCATCGCAATTGCAAGAATCAGTGTGTCTACCACCATTGCCAGAAGCCCATACAAAAATGGATCCTTTTCCTTTCCTTCCACTCGTGACTCCATATATAAAAGCTCTTCGAGCTAGAGGTCCTGGTCCGTCTACGGTTTTTCCATCATCCTCGGGTCCCCAGGAAGCACTGTAAATGTCTATGTGCTCCGGGTTCAATCCCAAAGCTCTAGCTTCAACTGCATCGTTCACTACTCCATCCAACATGCGAACTCCTGAAACAATATTAATTTTAATTACAATTTTCTAGTTTGTCGAAAAAAATTAAATTAAAATAGGTAGGCAGTCAATGGAACCCTTTTGGTGCGCCTATGGTGAGTGGTGAGTGAAGATTTTTAATAATAAAAAGATTTAGACCTACAGCACTGGCTCTACAAATTTTTATTTTACGCACATGACATTTTTCGCAAAAATTTGGGTACAAAATCATATTGTTTCAATTCAATTACATTAAAAATATATATACTCTGTACCTAAATAATTTAAGTAGCGTTAAGTTTTTATTTATTATTATCACATAGATAATTAATAATTACGGCAATAACTATTTCTGAGACAACCTGTGTAAGCTTAATTTACTTAAAATACCTGTAAACACGAAGTTTTATCAGTCAATAAAAAAACTAGTAGCCTGTTTTTATATTGTATTAGTAATCGGTAGGTACCGACACCGAACCTAGTAAGCTATGAACACATTCATTTCTACCTATTGACAGAAATTAGTGGATATTGTTTTCGCGACCGGTTGTTAAAAATTGATATTTTTTAAGTAAAAAACGTAATTTCGGTATTACAAACAATGTAAATTTTTTAATTAAGTGTTAAGTGAACTATGGAAACATCCCTCATGGTTAAATTGTTGGGTAAGGATATTAATTTCTTATTTTAAAGATAGGATTTTTCAAGTATGCTGCTTCCCCTTTGTTAATAATGAACTCGTCCAGGTACTTTTTGATTTTAGGTTTTTGTCATTTATTTACTTACTTTATTTCAAATTATTATTGAAAGGAGAACAATGATTTTATTCAATTCATTTTAAATTGAGCTGGATTTTAATTGGAATTTGTAATGATGTTATATATAAGAAATATTATTTATGGAAAATTTAGGTACCTAATTGGAACAAAAATGATATTATTATAACAGGCTTCTTATTATTATATCTTAATGGGTAGGAGTAATAAAAAATTGGTCCAGTTTAAGGAATCTTATGACTTATTGATCTTGCGGCAATTTCTTTTTTTTTCTGGAACGTTTGGTTTGATTATCAAAAATTCACAGTGTCATGTCTAATAAAAGAAAAGGAAATCCTGAATCAAGAAAACATTCATTCTGAACCTTCGACAGCGGAGGTATATCAGAAATTTTAATAATATATTTGAGTGTAAAATATGATTGAGAAGAATGTTGGAGGTTCGTGTCGAGAATTTAGAATAGAAAAAAATCAAGTTTTTCTCACAATGGGAAAACTAAAATATACCATTAGTACAGGGAATGAAGCTCAAAAAAAGGTAAAACCTCGCAATTTTTTCGTCCAGCATGGATTGACTTGAAATTTTAACAGAAGGTAGGTGATAGCCCAAGGATGAAAATCTATATCGAAGTGAAGGGCGCTAAACGGTTTTTAGGGGTGAAAACTACCCTTATTTGTCAAAAATCATAAAAATAACATTTTAAACCTGAAAATGGGTAAGATTTGGTTTGGATAAGTTGAATAATGAGTGTTTTGAGCTTTGGAATACAATTTCATCATATTTCAACCCTTAAAAAGCAGCCCCTGTTACAGCTTAATGTAAAAAAAATCACGAATCCTTAAAAAATGATTTCGCCTCTGATTGATTTGCATAAAAATTTGGGATTAGGCTCAACTCACCCTCTGCTTTATATATCATGTCATGCCGACGAACCCTGATTGTTTCTTAGGGGTGAAAACCACCCCTAAATGTCAAAAATTAAAAAATAGCATTATAAATCTTGAGATGAAAATTGGTTTGAATTAGTAAAATGATGAATTTGTTACATTTCAAAATACAATTTTATACTTTTTCAACCCTTAAAAATCAACTGTTATTAGTGTTATATGTAAAAAAAAAATTTTGACAAGAGAAAAATAATTAATGCTAATAGGGATTTGCTCAATAATTCTGTTGTAAAAAAAATGTGTCACGTGCATTAAGTAACTTTTCAACCTTTAAAAACCACCCTTCACAACATTGCAATTTTTATAAACTATTGTAATAGATATAAATTGAATTGGAATTTTTCGAAAAAAAATCGATTGGTTTTTTTAACGTATTTCCTTTATTTTTGATGATAAAAAGTTTATTCAATAACGATTTTGTAAGGTTTTTCAAAAACTACAGGGATCTGTGAGTTAAATATCTTTAGACCCTTTCGATTTTAAATGGGGTGAGTTTAAAGGGCTAAAAAAAGGTGGTGCTCGTGCGTAAATAGACGTTTTAAACGGCTATATCTCGTCAAATATTAACTGTACAAAAAATCTACTTAGGTACAGGAAAATTTTTGTTATAAGAAAAGCTACAATTTCGTTTTTTAACTTTGCTTGTACCTCTAATATTTTCGGAGTTATTTTGAAAGAAAGGGTGAAAAATACAAAATTATGAAAAATAACTTTTTACTTTAAGCCATAATTTTTCGAAAATTATGAATTTTAAATTGGTCAAACTTCTTGGACATATTAACCATACATGTACAAAAGGAATTGCACAAGGGTAAAGATCAATTTTAATTAGGGGGGTAGTTAGGGGGTTGTTTTCACCGATTTTTTTGTATAAAAAATTCAGTACTGACATTATTTTTGTCATAATTCACTCAATTTTGATGCTACAGACCTTTTTTTATAAAAGAAAGGTCTAATTATGCTCTTTGAAAAAGATTCTATGAGTTTTCTACGAAAAATGGATCATTTTTCCGGTATTTGACTTTGAATCTATCACATTTTGCATTTGGGAAAAAAGCTAATCATTGATTGGCCATATCTCGGTTCCTATTGGTTTTAGAAAAATTATAAGAAAAGGGTTTTGCTTTTTCTTTTAAAAACTACAATTTTGCTCTCCACAGTTTTCCTGATAAAATGCATAATTTTCGAGTTATCCGCGAAAAACATATCAAAAACGTCGATTTTTTTCCTCTAAAAAGCGTTACTTTCAATCGCGAATAACATAGAGAATATTGATTTTCCAAAAAAATGTATAGAACATTTTTTGCTTAGAATCAATTTTTCAATCGATTCCTGTGGTTAAAATGTAATAAAAAATGTTCACCCCCAAGGATTTAGCGCCCTTCGGTTCGATATAGATTTTGATCCTTGGGCTATCACCTACCTTCTGTTAAAATTTCAAGTCAATCCATGCTGGACGAAAAAATTGCCAGGTGAAATGCTTCATTCCCTGTACTACATGTATTTCAACATATTATTTGAAAACAATTAGTATATTTTATACTGTTTTAATATGTGCTGACTTACAGGGTGGTCCGTAAGTAATGGACCTAAGTAAAATGGAAAATTCTTGGCTCAAAAATATAACAATTAAATATTGATGATAAAAAAGATACAGGGTGGCAAAGTAAGAATGTCAAAAATGCTTTTCCTCAGTAAATTGAAAGATTTTTAATATACAATGGGGAAAATTTGAAGATAGGGGTTTTGGGGCCTGGGAAATCATAATCTGTTATCCATTTTGATATATTTCCTAGAGGGCGCCACAAAAGCTATGTAATTAGTATAACTGTGCGATTAACTTATTTATCGTTCACGGTATCCCTGCATCATTTTTGCGACAAAAAAATATACCTATCAAAAGTTATCAAAAGTCACTGGTTCTCGAGATATTCGCATTTTTAAACCACACTTCATAATTTTCGAAAATTGAATAGATGAGTCTTTTACTTGATGTAGATCCATAGTAAGTTATGAAATCAAACAATTTTATTTTGTAAAATCTACATTGTAATTTAAACATAAAGTGACGCGTTTCGCTAACACAGTAGCTTTATCAAACGTTGGAGGTATAATGAGAAACTTTCTATTTATACAGTGCCTTAATACTAAATTATACGGTAATTTAACAATAAAATTATAATCTATTTACAAGGAAATGAAAAAAATTTGTCTTTGTTTAAATTACAATGTAGATTTTACAAAATAAAATTGTTTGATTTCATAACTTCATAATTTTCATTTCATTTATTAGCCCAAAATAATAATGTTAGTTTGCACTGATGTCAGCAAATTTATTATCAGCTATAATATAGCGAGAACATTTTTAATTTGCAATAATTTTGCCATAACCTTCCTCAAGTATGTTGCTTTGAGGTAACAGCCCTCAGCCTTCGGAGTCGGGTTGTTACAAAGCAATACACTTTCGAAATCCATGACAATATTATTGCAAATTATCTTCTTGCTATATTATAGCTGATAATAAGTTTGCTGATATCAGCGCCTACTGACATTATTATTTTTGTGCTAATAAATGAAATGAAAATTATTAAGTGGGGTTTAAAAATGGGAATATCTCGATAGCCAGTCACTTTTGAGACTTATGATAGGTATATCTTTTTGTTGCAAAAGTGATGCAGTTTTGATATTTTCCAATAAATAGAGGAAACCCGTTAACGATAAATAAGTTAATCGCACAGTTATACCAATTACAAAGCTTTTGTAGCGCCCTCTAGAGCAGGGGTCGGCAACCTTTTGCTATAGCAGGGCCACATATGTTGCCAGAGTATCAGTGCGGGCCGCACTTATTTTTATATTTATATGTTCGGGCATGTATTTTTAATATTTGAAATAAAACGCATATATATTCATACAATCATGTATATTTTAATTGAATTACTATACTAACATAAAAGTAAGAACTAGTGAGATTCTTGCGGCTGCATTTGACTTGCAAGTTTCTTAACGTCTGCTTCCATTTTAGTAGTAGACACGCGCAGTATCGCGTCTAAATGTTCATCCGTTAACCGCGAACCATTCTTATTTTTGCGGTAGTTGAGAATTGAAAAAGTCTGCTCACACAAATATGTACTACCAAACATAGTTATTATCTGCTGAGCAAACTTTTTCAATTCTTTGAAGTTTTCAGAACTCAAACCTCCGTAGAACTGTATCAAGTCAGTGTTTTCCTTAAATGCCGTTTTAAGTGTGCTATTACTTTGCAAATCTACTATATTAATTAACAAATTGCTTGGTACCTCACTAATATCAATTACAAAAGGGTTTTGGTATATTTCCATGTTGAGTCAGTGAATTGATTTACAAACTCAGTTTTTAGTTGTGTTAACACGTTTCCCATTGTAATATTTTGCCACACAAAATTATCTCCAGCTTCTTCCACGGCTTTCTTGCAATTAGGAAAATGGTCAAGCTTTTTTTCATCAATATGCTTGATAAACAGTTTCAGTTTCATCTCAAAGAATGAATGAAATAGGTACATTTTTATCACCCCGCGTGAGAGCGAGCTTTCAAGAATACTCTCATGGCCCAGCAGCATGGCCGTATAAATTTTAGTGAATTTACATGGCCATGCTTTGGTATTTTTTTCTTACGAACCTCAGGCTTGCGGGCCGCTGGTTGCCGACCCCTGCTCTAGAGAATACATCAAAATGGATAACATTTCATGATTTCCCAGGCCCTGGAACCCCTATATTCAAATTTTGACGTTTGTATATCCAAAATCTTCCAATTTATTGGGAAAAAACATTTTTAACATTTCAACTTTGCCACCCTGTATCTCTTTTATCATCGATATTTTATAAAAGAAGCTGCGTCAGATTGTAATATTTTTAGGCGAAGAATCTTCCATTTCACTTTGGACCATTATTTACGGACCACCCTGTATACTTGCTACTCATTTCCAATAAGCCATTTAATAAGTATAAATGGAAAATCATTTTTAATACCAAACTTTGTGGTTCGTTAACGGAGAGTGTAAAGAAAACATTTTTCAAGAGAGTACTATAATGATTATTTTCAGCCTATGATTTTTTGGTACTGAATCTTGGCAAACCTTATCTATCCGATAGCCATTATTATTGGGTAACCCGGTACATGGAAAATAGTTTCCATTTTTTTATTTATATTTGGGAGAATTATTTATTGAAAATTCTAGTTTGAAGCTTATACAGGGGATCCTAGGATTTAGTACCAAAAAACATGGAAGATGATAGAGAGCCGAGTGCCATTATTATTGGGACACTTGGTACATGGAAAATTGTTCCTAGTTTTTTATTCATATTTGGGAGAATTATTGATTAAAAATTATAGTTTGGAGTTTATACAGGGTATCCTAGGATTTAGTACCAAAAACTTGGAAGATGATAAAGAGGCGAGAGCAAACCCGGTACATGGAAAATATTTTCCAGTTTTTTATTCAGGTATATTTGCGGAAACTATCTATTGAAACTTCTAGTTTGAATTTTATACAGGGGATTATAGGTTTTAGTACCAAAAACTAGGAAGATGATAGAGAGCTGAGAGCCATTATTATTGGGTCACCCGGTACATGGAAAATAGTTTCCAATTTTTTATTTATATTTGGGAGAATTATTTATTGAAAATTCTAGTTTGAAGTTTATACAAGGGATCCTAGGATTTAGTACAAAAAACTTGAAAGATAATAAAGAGCCGATTATTTTTAGGACACCCGGTACATGGATAATTCAGATTAACATCTTCAAGTCTAATCCTTATTTTTTCCCATTTAACCTCCTTCCCGGCTAACTGCTTCCATGCTACACACGTAAACTTTTGCTGTTTACTTTTTTTAGAAAACTATTTGTTACGATTATTGCTAGCCGAAAATGGTTTTTATTTTTAAATAATAATTCGTTTTTATCTTGATTACTTTCGTATATCGGTGGAATAGTAACGCCACTAAACGACCGTTTGGGCATCCTGCGTTGTTTCCTTTTTTTTTCTGTCCATAAATAATTTTTATCGTCAAACGTTCGTCGACAGATTAAAATGCTATCATTAACACCGAATAGCGCAGCATAAAAACCACGCCTCGGTTAAATTTTCGCAATATGTTTTCTAGCGTTTAACTGTATCTTATCATATTGTTTTATTCCAGCTTGTGTGTTCCACTTAATTGTAGCGAGCTTCCAGCGAGTTAGCTTTTAGATTTTTTTTTTGGTGGAATGTTTGTGACATACAGCAGTGTTTTATGATATTTATAGTGGCGGAGATCTCACTATTAATCGATTTGTTTTTAGACAAATAATGTTTCAATGAACAATTTATACACTGTGCTATTTATAAGATGCTACATAGGGATTCCTGTATAAAACTTCAAACGCGGGCTTACTTTTTTACCAAATAGCGTTCATAAAAAGTAATAAAAGATTTGGAAAGTTCGTTGAAAAATAAGTTAAAATGCACTTTTAATTTTCTTAAACTTGCTCTGGTTTAATAACAAAATGGATAGTTATGTTTGAAAAGGTCGAACTCCATTTTCATACCACTTTTGAATAATTACAAGTGCTTTGGACATAGACAGCAGATTAGGAACACGGGAAATTAAAAAGTTAAACCTGTAGTATGGCGGTTCGATTCGCCGCTGTGGTGGAATTTTTTTCTAAGCACTTGTAATGGCTATTTGCACCTTAGAACATAAAACGGACAGGAAGGAGTCTTGTCATTCATTAGCTGTATAAGAAAATGTGACGGAAGTCGCCATTTGCAACACCCTATTTATGACTCATTTGTGAAGTTGACGTTTACTGACGTAGATTGTTTATGTAGTTTTTTTGGTGAAAATAAGTTTAAACGGAAGTAGTATCAGAAGTATTATTCTATATTCGTATTTTCATTGCTCCTGGACAATATTGTTTGTAAGGGACATCTTATAGTAAAACATAATATATTTAATACATTTCAATGAGCTACAATTTTAAAATTTTACATATCCCATACCCTATACCAACAGTACGCCACTGTCAAAACGGAGACGACTATTCGCCATTTGCAACCTCCTATTTGGACGCAAACTTATTTGGTAAATGCTCCTTCCAGTCTGTTTTACAGTCTAACAGTCTTACAAATAAACCTGTTATAAAATATTATACTGAGAATAAATCAAGAATAAGGAAAATGTCTACCAATAAACTCGGTATAACTTGAGAATATGTTATACTCAGTATAAGTATGGTATAAGTAGTGACCCAAAGTTATACCGACCCCTACCCTTGTTTAACTGTGTTATAACCTAAAAGAAATTGACGTTTGTCTCTAATACGGATTGTTTAACACGCGAGAAAAATGTTTTTGAGAGCTGTAGAGGCTGTTGAAGATGTGAATAAAATAATTAATACGGAAAATAGACGGAAAAAGAAAACGTTTGAGGAGAGGGAAGATCCATTTACTCTTTATGGTGAAGAATAATTTAGATTAAAATATTGTTTTTCTAAAGATGGTGTTAGGTTTATAGAACAAATTAAAGGTGTTTTCTTTAATATGGACATCGTATAACACAGTTTTTAAAATAATTCACTACTCCGCGTGGCTGCTAATGAAGAAGTAGAATATAAATAAAGATAAACCAATTCGTTCTTCTTTTTTTTGCACGTAAATGCATTTGTCAATCGCACAGAACGTCACTAATACGACAACTTTTCTTTAAATTTAGGTTGTTTTATCTACTTCTGTGAACGGCTACGACGTTGCCAAACTATTATTTTGGAATAAAAGGAGAATAGTTATACCGATGTTATTCCGAGTTTATTTGTGGAAGAGTTATACTTTCCTTATACTTGATATAACTATCCTTGACATAAGTTCGGTATAACCAGCTTTTTTATTAGTAACACTGTAAGATTTGCACCGACTCACTGTTTAAGTGTACTTAGCTAAGTAGAGCTTAAAATCTAAGCCTCCCTTAAAAATATAACCCTTTCAACATGTCAACTATAGGTCGGCTTAGCTAAGTAGCCATGTAGTTTGGCATCAATGCAAACTCTAGGAAATTTTTAGATTAATTTAAGTGATTGGTAACAGTCTTTCGACTTCATATGCCATTATTGTAATTATTTGTTCATGGCATATTTGTTTGGTTTGTGTCTGACGTGTGGAAATCTAAACTTTGAATACAATTTTTCTTGGTGTATCAGGATCTCTCTTTGTGTTGTTGGCATTTTGATAAATCTGGGATACAGTGTCGCTAACTCCCTGGATACTGTTGCTATGGTTCTGCTAGTTGTAGTAAAGCTACATCAGTTTGCCTAAAATGTGCAACAGTTATCAGACAACCTGAGTTCGCAAAATATCTTAGAGAAGTTAGCAACTGGTTGCTTGGACTAAGGCTGTTGTTCTTAGAAGCATTTCACGAGGATGTAGTTAATCTTGGTTTTATAATTTAGCGACAAATGTATTAATCACAAGGTCTGTAAACTTGGTTTGGCGAAGTATTAAGCGAGTAACTAGGTACATAATTATAATCAACATATATATTTGGTTTTATTACCTGACATCAGGAAACTCCAGACGATCTTCTATTAAACTTAAAATAAACATAACAGTCTCTTTGTAAAATCTAAATGTCTTAAGGCTGCCACACCGCCCTCAAATTTCATAACATGAAACTGTGACTTCTAATGTATATACATAGATGGCAATATGCATCTAGACGGCAAGAAAATATTCTACAATACGCCGTTGCCAATTGTTTGCGGAATTGAGTAAACAAAAACAAAACTTTTACAATAAGTAGGTAGGTAGGTAGTTACCCTGTCTAAATATAGCCCTACACAATGACCTTCAACTCGAATGAAGTGATATTTTCTTCAATAATCTCGTAATCGGTTTATAAAATTCTATTATTAGTCAACAATGTATTATCCCAATAATTATATATAAGGATATTCCAAAAGGATTAAAAGCAAGAGGTCCGAAATAATTTGGAGGAGATATAATTTTGTAGTTCAAAATCGTTGAACTGTAGCTCTGTGTATATGATATATTTAGTGATATTATTTAAATAAACTACAACCATTAGTACCAGTATAAAATCCTAAGTGTTTGATTTATATTCAAACTTGGGAATGTAGACATAGGTGGAAGAAATTAATTTTCTTTAAAAAAATTTCACCTTTCCCTACAATTCCTTTCCATTATCACATTTGAAAGTTGTAGGTATCTATTCTGAAACTACACCTACAACAGTAATTTTTCTTTTTTCTCTTATTTTTTGGGGAATCAAACCACAGCAATGTTTTTATTTTTTTTTATTTCGACGTTTCGGTAGCGTTCCAGCTACCGTTGTCAAATAAATTGGTAATTAAATAACTTTTGGTCCCTATCTGACACAACGAAAAAATTCGTCGAAATAAAAAAAATATAAACACATTATTGTGGTTTGATTCCCAAAAAAAATAAGAGAAAAAAGAATAAGTAATACCAGAAGGAACGTACAGAAGATATTTAGTAAGATATTCCAATGAAAACGGTTCTGAACAATTCAATTCCATGAATCTTCTAAACATAATTTAATGTACCGGTTGCATTTTTATCAGTGTAGATATACGTAAATGGAACAGATAATTTTTAAAGGCAACCCTAATTTCTTTAGAACTCAATTAGGTGGTAGTCCACTTTTAGCAGATGAATCTAAAAATAAAATGTAGATTTTCGGTAAATTACTGATAATATTTTGAGTTTGGCAACGTTGCTTTAAATAATTTGCTGTCAATTTAAGCTAATTCCCAATTCATTCGCAGTAATTTGATACGGACACCGCATTGGTTAATAGTTTTATTTTGAAAATTACGTAAAGCCATTTTGAACTTATGATTAATTATTGACTCTTGAGATTTATGGAAAACATATTGTAAAAGTATAATGTTGTATACTCAAAGAATAAATATAACAAATTCAATATATTATAGTCTCATGTGACATTACCTTTAGAGATGACATCTGGTGAAATACTCGATGAACTACAATTGAAATATGGAGTAAGTAGGAAATTCAAAAAATGAATGATTTCGTTTCAGACCGTGTGAACAAAATAACAGACGAATATTACTTTTTATTAAACGAATGTCCACAAATTCTTATGTAGAATGTGACCTGCACATAGGTTTTCGAAGTGCTTACAGTAAAATAATTAGGGTTAATGTGTTTCAATCCAATGTTAACACTAAATTTGTATATGCAGGTTATAATCTGTGTGTCTAAGTTATTCTCTTACATAACTAGTTTACATTATATGATTCTTCCATCATTAATAAGGTGTGAATTAAGAAATTGATATTCAAAAGTTCCGCCATTGCCAAATTGTGCAGCCTTAAAAAAAAGTTAAATTGTCCATTGACCGAAAATAATTTGGCCGAACAAATATTCGTCTCGAAAAACCATATTCTATTATTCCTAGCATCTAAATCGTCGTTGAAAATATCCATTTTCTCATTGCAACACAATCAACCATCAGCCAACAAGCAAACTCTCAGGTTAACAGAATTTAAGTTTTTTTGTAAGCCTTCCAAATTAACGGCTTAGGTTAAGGAAGGTTTAAATTGAGTTTGACATACGGTGCAACAGAAATATTAACTTTTAGTGGCCTTTAACCCTTAGCTTCACTTAAAATAGTCATAGTATGAAAATGAAGTTCGACCTTTTTAAACATAACTATCCATTTTTTTATTAACCAGAACGAATTTAAGAAAATTAAAAGTGCATTTGAACTTATTTTTCAACGACCTTTCCAAATCTGTTATTATTTTTTATGAACGCTATTTGGTAAAAAGTTATCTCGCGTTTGACAATTTTGAACTGGAATCCTTATGTCGCATCTTATAAATAAAACAGTGTATATACGGTGCACGTGTTTTTCAGCGACCTTTTCCAGACAAACCCTCCATATCTACGTAGTTTTTTTTAAACTCACCCCCTATACTAGCATTGTAAGCAACCCCAATTCCGCAAAACTGATTGTACGCTACTGCTGCTACTTCTCCAGCACATCTTGTACCGTGTTTATTATCGCCATTGTCTTGTGGCATTGGATCGTCGTCGTTTCCATTTATATCCGTACTAGCCAATGGATCCTGTAACAATAATTTTAAATTAAAATTTTATTTAAAAATTCTATCTCTAAAACTATTATAGTTGAGATGATGTTTGGAGATTTTCTCCAGAATTTTCACTACCACAGAAATATAAAATTAAAATGCCGGTAAGATTTTGAGAATCTAGGAAACCCTTGGCACCTAATTTATCATTTACGTACCGAAAAAGCCCCTAATTGTGACCTAAATTTCATTACACTGTTTTTGAGTTGCCGAAATATAATTTTACCTACGACCCCCCCTGTAATCAGTCAATAACACACAGTCGGTATCAATGTAATGACAGCTATTACGCACTGTAAAAAAACGCACAGCTGTAAAGTAAATCGCACGGCTTTCCTAGCAACATCTTAGCAACTGTCAATAGACGCCTCCATTTTATTCAAAATTCACTATTTGAAAACATTAGATATGGCCACGCTTAACTGTGAAACGCACAAAGGGCTATGTATATGTATTGATTATAATTGAAAAATGGACTTTCGATTATCAGCAATATAACAATAATGATTAAACGTTAGTTCTTTACTGTGCTTCTTTCATTGGTAATAGAGAATAGAGATGGAGTTTACCAAGCACCTCTAATTATGTAACTGTTATTTCTTATGCTTCTTATGAAAAATACAAGTACAAGTAGGTCGTAGGTAAAGTATAGTACGTAACTCGTGTTGTAGAGCATTTTACGCACTCACGGAATTACGTGCGTAACTTTTCCATTCGTGCGTAAAATGCTCCTTACCACACACGTTACGTAATATACTATTACAAGGGCCATTCGCACCGATTATTCTGAAAAGTCATACTGAACTAAAGGCGGATACATGCAACATTCATTATCATTACATTTTCATTATATTATAACTACATTTACATTAGAAAAAGTTAATCACTATAGTTTCCTATATAATGTTCATGCAACCACATTATTGAATTTCAATTACAGTATTGCATTAAGAAGTTGGTCTACTTTCAACTATAAATTATAATTACATTATGTTCTTAGCGGAAACCATAGAGAAATATAATATAATGTCTATGTCTATGGTAAAAATCATGAAATCGCATGCGCCAAAAATGTTACACCTGTCATTCTACTTCTATTTCAAGCAGCCACTAATACTTTCAAAAGTAGTAAAACTGATATATTCCAACACGTTTTTGATAAGAGAACCTCATAACTTCCAAATAATTGCAAATAACTGACCTAGCACAACCACAAACGATTCAAATAATATGACGTTTATCAGTTGCCAGTCTTGTCAGTTCATAATGAAGTCGTTCCTTGAACTGGTTTGATTAAGCAGTGATATAGTATATTAAGTATCAAGAACGGTAAGGGTTGTTTACCGATCGACAACAATGTTTGAACGTTGAGCGTAGCGAAGCCTCCAATTTTGCTGGAGACCGGTATTACCCTTAACGTTCGAAATGCTTATACCATTTTTTTCGCCATCGTATTGAAATATGCACGATCGATCTTTTTTGTTTATTTACAGCATCGGTTGTCAGGTTGGTAGGTTGTGTTTACTGGTTTCACTTAAATGTATGTAGGGCTAAGACGTAGTTTACTTACCGACGTCTGAACGGTAAGTAATCACTTACCGACGTGTTAGACTTAGGAACCAGTAAACACAACCTACCGACCTAACAACCGATGCTGCAAATCAACAAAAAAGATCGATCGCGCAAAAATGTAATTTAAGTGTAGTTATAATGTAATGAAAATGTAATTATAAGGCACGTTGCATGAATCGGCCTTTAATTCTCTCATTTCTGTTGGTAATTATCTTTAACTTTGTTTTTTTTAATGTTGATTATTGTTTTATACCCTCACGAAAAAAAATTAATTTAAAATTTCCAAAACAATGTAAGCAACTTAATACTTTTGTTACCAGTATCTGTACAATTTGTTGATTTTTCAAAGTCAACTTGATATTACAGATACAATTTTATAATCCAACATGATTTTATGATGTAGATTTGAAAGAAAAGAACATTTTCAATGAAAAATATCTTGAATTTTCCAAATTCGGTGTCGGATACATAAAAAACTTGAAAATAAATTTTTTTTAACAAAAATACCTGTTGGTCCCCCCCGACTGACACGCTTGTGATGGATCTAAAAAAAATTATTTACAGAGAATAACTGGTTTGTAACTGTTTATTGATTATACCGAGTTTAAATATTTTAAGTAACGGTATTTTTGAATAATTTGAAAAAAAAACTCATATGAGGACGTCTTCTTCAAAGGGCTGTAGCTCCCTTAGGAAGAATTTTCATATTGAGGTAATTTGAGCTAAATCGACTTAAAACCACCTCTAATAACTGTAGTTTCCGTTTAGAAGGAGAGTTTCTGAACACCCTGTATATAGTTCTAGACCCACAGTTATTTGCACAATACTTGTGATTATGAAATGCCCAATTCATTATACAATCCTCCACATACAGTTGCATGATTCAAATTACAAGTTGTACATGTTTCAAGAATGCTTTGAATTCGAATTGTGGACGAGATTCCAAGCCTCCAACTCTGGCCTTATAATGCTACTAATACCTCTAAACATTTTATAGGACCCTTATGGCGAAATAAGCTGGTGTATGCCGTTTCGCTGTTCCATACGTACGTAACTCGGGATCGGGAACATAACTGGGACTAGCTGGTGATGTCGTGTTTAATGCTCAGATGAAATTGGTTCGGAATTTAAAAAAGTTTTACGAGCCTTTTGATGATTTGCTGAATTGTCGAATTACGATGTGATAGCGCAAATTAAATTTCGAGTTTATCGGGGCTCTTGGAGGCGGAGGTGTTTTTGGAGAAAAAATTGTAATTATCAATTTTTGGAACGTTATTAAATCGCGCAAGCGACAATTGAATTAAATTGAAATTAAATTGAAATACGTTATGAATTTGAGAAAATTTGCAGTGTCGTGCGTAAAATTTTTATGGGTGTTTTTTTTTTATTTATTAAGCAATCCAATGTAGAGGGTTTTTGTAAATCGACCACTGGTATCTAAGGGATGAAAAATATCCAGTTTTTTTGAAAAAATTGAAAATTCTAGGAATTCTGTTCCGATAATCAATTACCTGCGTTATCAGGATAGCATCATAAGTTTTTATCCAGGTTTTCTTATGATTTATCATTGGAATAGTTGTTAATCGATACACACTTCAATAAACAAAATCACCAAACTGAGTCATACATATTTTGAAAACAAAAATAATTATACAAAAAAAAAGTAACAACAAACGCGTTTTATCAAAAACATTTCCAAAACAAGCGAAAAAAGCGCTATCCCAATAAAAACCGTTCCTGAAACGTGCACTTCATTGGATTCAATTTCTAGTAGACTATCATATCTTTGGAATGTCATAAA
The DNA here is from genome assembly GCA_910591695.1 of Galerucella pusilla. NCBI lineage: Eukaryota > Metazoa > Arthropoda > Insecta > Coleoptera > Chrysomelidae > Galerucella > Galerucella pusilla. The sequence continues at coordinate 17,679 of CAJUYI010002021.1, forward strand.
ATGAAATATCTATTTCACATTTTACCAGAGATGTGATCTACTATGAATGGACCTAAATAAAATTTGACATCAAAGTTTTGTAGTCTTAAACTTAAAAATATTATTGATTGTATAGTTGTCATATTTTTCCGTTGTGTCAGATAGGGACCAAAAATTATTTTATCATTATTTGGGAATGAAACCACAATATTGTTTTTTATTTTTTTTTATTTCGTCGTTTCGGTAGCGTTCCAGCTACCTTTGTCAAGATTAAATAATGATAGAATAATTTTTAATTGATTATTGGAAATTTCTCTTTCTAACATTGGTAACCAAATTTGACTACATTTGGCTGAAATACTAGCTACACATTTATCTGCATTTAGTTGTATTAAAGCACTTTCTTTGATTTTTCGTTTTTTATTATTGGGTTCTTTCAATATTATTTTTGTCGAATCCCATTGAATTTTATGCCCCTCTTCCCAAGCATGTTCACAAATACCTGACTTAAAGAACTCCCTATCTCTGATATATTTTTTATGTTCACTTATTCGGACTTTCAATGGTCTAGATGTTTCACCTGAATAGAATTTGTCGCATTCACAAGATATCTGATTTATGCAATTTTTTGGAGATTGTTCTTCATTTTTTGGTTTTGTTTTTGTTAGTATAGATCTCAACGTATAGTTAGATTCGAAGCTAGTTCGAATGTTGAATTGATTGAAAATTTTCTCAATTCTCGCGTGGAAGAGTGGGAGGAAAATCGGAAAATCGTACACGAAATCAAGGGGGAAGGTGAAGTCGAGAAATTCTTAAAAACGTAATTGATGGACGCCCCCTTATTGATATTCGACACATGGTGATTTTTGGGGGGCTAAAAATGTTTGTTTTTGAGACCAAAGCTATTTTGAAACGAAAATTCATTTCTAAAACTGGTTTGCTGGTCCTCATACAATTTCATCCGTATGTCCATGGTTGTTGTTACTCAAAAAATTCGAACTTTCAAAAAACGAGCCAACAACAACTTAATGTCCACAATCGATTCCGTCTTTTCGATATGTTCTCCACTATGTAACAATGTTTATGCCGTTGCATTAACATATATTACTTTAGACACATTGCTCTTGCCAAAATTACATTAGAGTTACATTTCTAGAACGCCTAGAAACTGCTTCAATATGGTAATGAACAGCTCTACTTCATATCTCTATGGACTGTTAAACATTTTATTGGGCTTTTGTGGCGGAATTGCTCACTGGGAGATACGAAGTATGTATGTGTATGTGAGTTAGTGAATGTGTACGTTCGAAATCGAAACTGGGTGAAATTGCTGGAAATTAATTATTTATTATACTCCAACGTTTGGATATTCGATTGACTATATAGTCACTGTTCGGGTTTTATTAGTTTTTGATTAAACAAAACGTTTTTCATTTTGTCAATGTCAAATTTGAGTTGAGATTTGATGAATATATATCAGCACCACAGGCCTATTTGGCCAATTGACTTCAATATCTTCCACTCTCTCTTTCCATTTTCCTCTGTTCTTTACCTCGTTTACCCAGTCCCTTAATCCCATTGTTCTCAGGTCTTTCCTAACCTCCTCCTACCATTTTATCCTTGGTCTCTTTTTACCACCTTCTCCACTTTTTTTTGACGGGTGAGGAAACTCATGTTCTACCTCTGCGAATCTGTTCTATCTCGTCAGGGAGTGTGGGACTCTTTCCGGAAGATAGAAACATTACTTCTGAACAAAATGGGAGTGTATCTATCGCTATTGTCTTAGTATCTCGTCAGAAATTTTCGTATGGATTATTTTTTTAATCATTTTTATCACTACATTCCAGGATGCCTGACTATACAATAATAAATCTGCCACATTCTCTTCCGTGATATCGAGCCCTGTTTCTTTTTTTGCCTGTGCTCTGATTTCCGCCAACTTTCCACATTCGAAGATTGTATGTTGCATGGAGTCTGTATTTTCACAATACCAGAAAATGTTTTGTGCTTTTCCAATTGTATAAAGGTAGTCATCGAATATCCCTTGTCCTGTAAAAGCCTGTGTAACGTAGTAGTTAGCCTCGCCCTATTTCTTTTCTTGCCATTGTTTCACATTTCAAACCAAAATCTTAGTTCTTCCGTTATCATCTTCCCAGGATTTCTGCCATTTTCCATCACCGTGTCTCTAGCCTCTTTTCCATATAATATGCGCCTCCCATGTACAAGTACTCTCTCTTCCACTTTTAGTTGAATGGGCAAGATACCAGATATCGCTTATACTGAGCTAGTTGACGCTGTCCTATAGGTGGACATTGCCATTATTCTGTTAACTCTTTCGAGCATGAGTTCGTATTTTTTCTGCTCCAGTACTTCATGCCATATTGGAGCTCCATACATCATTATTGATGAGACTGCCGACATTAGAACTCCATCTTTTAGCACTCGTTTCACCCATCTATTCTCTTTACTTTAATTATATGGGTTATATTTTGGTGCTTATATATAATTCTGATAGTTCTCTGTTTGTTTTTCTTCTGTACATTCCATCTTCTTCAATTCCACCATCACTCTTTCTGACCATTTCACTTTCCCATATTTCTAGTTTATTTTGCTCTTTTTTGTTCATTTTCCAAGTTTCACAAACGTAGGTAACTGACGGTCTTATTACTGTTTGATACAACATTCTTATTTTTGCTGTTCGTGATGTGTCTTTTGATTTCAACATCTTTGAAACCATTTCTGCTACTTAACTGCCTTTTGTTAACCTTTTTTCTATATCCCTGTCTTCGCCTCCTTTATTTTTGATAGTGACTCCCAAATATTAGATTTGCTCCACTTTTTCTATTCTGTAACTATTATTTTTATTACAACTTATAATAATATATAATAATATCTGTTTTCTCATTGTCCTTCATTACCATGTCCTCTTGCCTTCTTCTGCAGTTTTTATTTGGAGCTACATCACAAAAAAAAATGACTGAACATTTTCTTAGTTTCACGAAATTGATTTTTTGTACAACTGTCATTAAAAGTGACACTTTTAATGATAGCAAACAATGTTAAAAACGATTGTTTACATAGCAGCGTGTTAAAAATACTTTTAACACTAGTGTTAAAAATATTTTTAGCACGCTGCTATGTAAACGTCTGCCATTCACAACAATCTTTTGATTATTTGAATACTAAAATGCATTTTGAATTTATTGTCATTGCAAATTCGCTCGTTTCATTATCAAAATAGGGAAGTTGTACAAAAAACATTGTATGGTATTTGTGTTAAAAGTGATTTTATTTTGTTCGTGAAATTGTTCAATTCGCTCCGCTCATTTCACAAACGTTTTCACTCACAAAATAAAACCTCACTTTTAACACTCATATCATAAATAACTATTATTCTCCTTATTTTTTTTCAAAACACAATTTTTAGACCAAAATTAAAAATTACTGAATTGTGGGTGAGGCAAAACGAGAAATTTTAAGGATATAGTAGAGACAGGAAGCTGAAATTACTGGAATTTTGCATAATTGAACTCCAAAAACGAAGAATTTCAGACAAAAAGCATAAATCCGAAAGTCACGAAACGTTTGATCAAATTTAGATTGCGAGAAAAGTAAATATCTGAGGAAGTTCGCCGTAATTTGTCGGGTACTGATATACGTGATAAATTCAATCGATTTTAAATTTTTCTTTTTTCTTTTTTGGTTTGTAATTTTTTCAAATTGAATCAAAATATTGAATGGTATCAAGGCACTGACAGTTGAAGCAATAAGTGTCAAATTGAACTTAATAAAACAAAAAATGATTGAAAAATTTATTACAATCTTTGATATACAGGGATGAACAAAAAGTATTTTCTCTCACACAGGTCCTCAAACAAAATTCCAGTTGATGATCCTTCATTACAAATCCTTGAATTATTATTTTAAATCAATTAATAAAACAGCTGGTTAAAAAGGGAAATCTTTGAGAGTGATTTTTCACTTTCCCAACCCAATTATACCTACAAAATTCAGAGGGAATTTTCAAATTGTTTCTGAATGATTTTACGGTTGTGTACACAGAAAGGCCATACCCTAATTATCGCAGAAACTTTTCCATTCTAATGTCTCTTGAAGGGACGAGGAAAAAAGTTGGCAAGTTGTCGGCCTGAAATTATAATGAATTCTTGTTTGAGAGGGGTTAAAATTTGTCGATAATTTTCGAATATTTAGAGATGTTTTGAAAAAGATATCAAATGATTAACTATTTTTTCTTTACTGCTATACAGAATTTTATTTTTAAAACTTTTGTATAAAAAAAATGTAGCAGATAGGGTTAACCCGGGATTTAGTAAAGGGATTTTCGATGAAGATTTTGGAAAGGATTTGAGGATATCCATGGAAATTTCGGAATTTTGATGACGATTTCGGGATTTCAGTGAGATTTCGATTCATTGAACATATATTGGATGAGTGATAACAGCATGATGTTATCAAACAACCATTAAACATTTTTTATCGAAAACCTGTCAATGAAAATCTCACGATCCTTGGTATTAACGCTTATTTTATTATATTCCATATTATATATTCCGTCTTATACCTCTTACTGAGCAATTAGCTAAAGATCAGAAGGCGAATTCTTGTGCCAGAAAACAGCGCTCTTCAAAAGAACACATGTCATTTTGTGTCTTTGTTACGCTTGGTTACTCTGTCACTTCACTGACAAGGATAAAGGGTCTCGTATCTCTTGAAGCGCTGTTCCCTGACCAGAGAATTGTCACTCAGGACTTCTACAGGGGCTCAGTCAACTCAACTCAGCCATAAATACTCATATCTTCATCTCAAGCACTGACAAAGCAACAAGAGCTAATTTATTTAAAAAAGTAGCTGCAAAAGGGAATATTCTACTTCAAGCAACAAAAATGTTACGAAACTCAAAAAAAAGTTTCCTCCTGCCCAAATTGCTGATACCGTAAGAATTCAAGTCCCTGATGTCGAACGTGGTCGTACAGACCCTCGAAATGTGTTAGCGGTTGTTGTTGGAATAGAGGATTCAGACTTTTATAGATTAGCTACCAAAATGGTACCTTGAAGCAGCTTTTCACCCGTAATCAGTTCGTAATTTGTAAAGAAAAGTTACTTTCGATGGACGAAGTTTCAACAAGAGAAATGTCGCTAAGAGAAGCAGCTTCTGCTCATTCAAAAAGTGGAGGGCAAGGCTATACACGTTGTAACTGCAAAAGGAAGTTTTCCACATAGCAGCTGTAAAAGCAAGGAGCTTTTGTGCAATTCGAAGTGCCACGGTAGTTTAAGTTGTTGCAATAAATAAGATATTGTTCTTTTTTTTATATTTCATTTTATATTTTTATGTTCTACTGTTTGTTTTGAGTTCAACAAAGTCCTTTTCGCATAATATTTTAATAAATAAAAACCTATGGATTTTTTTTGTTTTCATAAAAAAAAATTCTCTTGAACATACACCATGAGTGCATCCTGAATATCCCCAAACACCGGTGTAAGTTAGAAATAATGAAATTTCAGCAATATTTCGGACATACGTCAAGCAACGTTGAGAATGTTGACGTTCACCGGTGTAGCTCGACGTCTACTGTATGTTCAAATTATTCTCCATTCACATTGAACACGAACTAGAAGTGAACAGAAGTTTTGATAACTTGATGAAGAAATATTTACAATAATTAAATTTTACTTGGGAATTTATATTATTGTGAATATCTTTATAGCTGAGTACACATGACTAGAAAGCCAAGAAAAGATTGTCGTATTCTGTGTAAATTTTTTTTTCCAAATTTTTTTTAATCTTTAAATTTTCTTAAAAAAAAAAATTTATTTAATTTTCTTATATAAAAATGAAAAAAATAAGAAAAATAAAAATTTTTACACAGAATACAACAATGTTTTCTTGAATTTATATTATTAACAAGAAAAAACAAGCCTAGATTTTGTTCATCAAACTGAATAAATAATAAAAACAGCACTCAACTTAGTTGGAACATAATACTTAGTTGAAAATAAAACAACAAACGTGAAAAATATGTACCCAATAAAAATTGAGGTTATGATATTTTCATATAAACACAAAACTGATAAATATCGTTGTCAGTTGTATCAAAAATGCTGTGTGAAACGGGCGGCAATTTAACCAATCAATAGGCTGCAGAAATGCCAATTTAAATTCAAATAGCTCCTTTTAGTTTAAAAACAAGGTATAGGTGAAGTTTGAATAATTATCTCATTCAGGAGCTTCTAATGGATAACGCATGTCTGGAGAAAATGTGGATAACAAATTAAATATTATTAAATTTTCGTGTTTTTTTCAGATCTCCCCAGCTGCTTCTACGAATGACCTAGGTGAGTGAATATTTGTAAAAATTGAAATTTTTTTCATGATTTGAATATATTTTATTATTAATCACCTGTATCATAGTTTGTATGGATGTAACGCCATATTGAGGCTCTAACCTTTGGTTATCTGTCCATATTATATTGTTTGACCCAAAAGCATCCAAAATGAATTCGAAAAAAGAAAATATTTTATTTTTGAAATGTTTCACATGAAATAACCACTCTGTATATTAAACGAATCGGATAAAAATCGTTCAAATGTTACTTTAAACTGTTTATTTCTCTCGGATTCTATTTTATCTGCCAAGTGAGCCAAGTTCATAGCGAAACTAGAGAAAAAAATTCAAAATAAAACTCACGTAATTTTGTGCCAGATCCGGATGGTTAGTTTGAATGCCGTCGTCTAGAATTGAAACCACTACACCCTTTCCCGTGTATCCTTTCTGCCAGGCCGGCGCCAAGTTCATGTCTAATCCATCTTTTGCACCCCCATTCTGAAAAATAAAATTCCAAAACCATTAAATTCTTGTTAATAGACAGTGGCGTAACCTGAAAAATTGTTGTTTATAATTCGGTTATTATCGGTGGACTTATTTTTCAAAGAATTTGGAGAAAATGTGCCTATGGACCCAATCAGTGGCGGATCGTGAACTTTTTAAGAGAGGAGGCTGGACATAAAAATATACTCTACTCAGCCAGTTAATTTAACCTTCAATAGTATCTAAGATTTCATAAAATAGTTGTTTATAATGTAGTTTGTTGTCTACCAAATAATATGTTTTCCTCCTTTTCACGGGAGGAGCGTCATCAGTTGAAACATTTCCAAATAAAATATGCATATGCAATTCTGTATTACGGAAACTTGAAATTTTATTAATGAGATAAACTTCAAACGCTCTCTTGAATAAATTATATCAGTGAATTTATGTTGTAAAATTTGAAAAATAACATCTGTTTGTACAAATATATTTTTTTTATTAGAATTTAAGTGCCTCGACAACTATGGCCATCGGCACTGTACAAAAGACAAAAAGACATATATAAATACATACACTATCTTAAAACAAAAAATATGTAAAATATCAATCTAGTTTATATTTTGTGGTAGAGGTTAGTTATTTTGAGGAATTTCAATGTCTTTGGGATTTCAGCGGTGCAGTTTAGAAGCTTTCTCAGGTTTGGTCTTAGGTCTAGGCGCTTATGTGTAATGGTGTATTCCTGGCAGTCTGTGAGAATATGTTTAACGGTTAAAGCACTATTGCAGTGACGGCAGACGGGAAGGTTTTCAGAAGACATCAAGTAACCATGTGTGTATCTGGTATGGTTGATCCGCAATCGTCTAATGACAGCAGCTTCTCTCCTGGTTAAGAAATCGAGAGAGAGACAGCCGATTAATAGTTGTATATCGTAAAGGGCTGTTTTGCTGTTGTGCCAAAAATTCTACCAGGACTCCCTGACGGACTTTTTGAATAATAGTTTTATGTCATTTGGGAGCTGGAACGTTGTTGTGGTGATGGAAGAAGAGGCTTCTTTAGCATGGTGGTCAGCGTTTTCATCACGAGCTGAGAGGGTTTGATAGATGTCATGGATGTTTTGAACTATTGGATGGTCAGTAAAGATAGTATTGAGTGAATTAATTGAGGAAAGTGAATCTGTACAAATGGCGACGCGCTTGACAGGAGAAGAGATTTGCTTGAAAGCTTGGAAGATGCTATACAACTCACCAGTGTGAACGCTACATGTTGAGGGCAACCGATAGGAACCTATTAGTTCGTGGTTGGTTGTGACGGAGCAGCCAACACCGAAAGAAGTTTTTGAGGCGTCTGTGTAGAGAACTACATCATATGGTGTTTTTTCTAATATTACCTTTCTTTATAAGTGTGTTGGGCGATTCATATTTATTGGATATTTATATTTATTAAGGGAGGTATTGAATAGAGGAAGTTGTTTAGTCCAAGGAGGGATATGAGGGATATGTTCAAATATTAATTTTAAAGTATCAAGAAAACACAAAACCTTATTATTCCCGCTAATCATCTTAAACAAAACAAGCATGCACGAACCCACGCTCGTATTCTGTATTCCGTAGTTCGTTTTGGTTCGTATATCATCGCAACTTCTAGAAAATATACCAGAGGCTAGCCTTCCGAGAGTGTTGCCATTTCCGCTCTTTTTTACGGTATCAGAAATTTGACTGGTAGAGAAAACGACAACTGTCTAGAGCAGCACGTGTTTCGAGAGAGATGTTTGTGGAATCTAGCCTCAGGGCACTGTTGTCAGATTCTAAAATAAGTAGTGAAAACGGGGAATTAATTGTGGGATTGAAAAATTTTAGATAAACGGGAAATAAAATGAAGAATAATCAACAAAATATTTCTGGTGCTATTTGCTGTATAAATTTTTGAGGAGGATAAGCCTCCTTAGCCTCCTTCGAGGAGCCGCCACTGGCCATGATTTCCTTATATTTCAAGAACATTTTTTGATGTATATCCTCAAAAATATGTCTATTGTAATATTTTTAATGCAGCTATCTTATCGTAAATCCCCTTTGAGTTATATTGCGGACCATAACGGTATCGTATCGAATTAAAGTCGAACAAAGAGGCGACAACTTTAAGTTCGCACAATATTTATTACGGCAAGTATACCTTAAGGCTTATCATTTTTCAGTTGTTGCTGCAACTGCTTTTTTTTATCAATTTTTAAAATACTAGAGCTGCCTTTAAGGCGAGCAAATTATTTATTGAACACATTGTATGAAAAAGATTCCAATTTTTAACCAAACTTATAATTCATAATTAAATTTTTTCTGTTCTATACCTTCTTGGCATAAAAAGTAAATCTCGACGTATACACAGGACAGGAATAAACTTTAATCAAATTCCCCAGAGAACCTCGGAAAAAATCCCTAAATCTAATTAAATCTTGATTCCGGATTGTTTGGTATGCAGACTACGAACTTTCGTAGGAGAGAAACCGAAAAGGAAAGACGTCTGTCCTGAGTAAGACTAATGTCAGTGAAGAATTGAAGTTATTTGCTTTCAACGAATTTCTTTAATGTGTTTTTACAAAATCTAGACAAACGAGCACACAATTTAGAAAAAGAAAAAAGAGAGAGGGAGAGAAATAAAAGTGGAGAATCTTGAGACATCCTTGAGATTGAAGTATAAACTCGGGAAGTTGCGTTTTTAGATGTATTTGTATATCTACTTCGGATAAGAATTTCAAAGATATAAAGCTTGAACGATTTTTAAAATAATATTTTTGTGTCAAGATATTCGGATTGTTTTATTTTATTGAATTCATATCTTTTGTTGAAAAAATCAAAGAAATAACTGAAGCAATATGAAATCTTGATATACAGGATGTTCCGCAAGTAATGGACCAAATTGAAATGAAAGATTCTTGGCCTAAAAATATAACAATCTGACGCAACTTCCTTTAATAAAATATTGATGATAAAAAAAGATACAGGGTGGCAAAGTTGAAATGTGAAATGGAATATTACGTAACGACTGTGGAAAATCACTTTCGCATAGGTAATGTACACTATTTTTCCTACGACGATGCGATAATAGTAACAAATATTGTTCAATGTGATGGTTTTTTTAAATAATGTTGACATCGGTGAGTGCGGAAATGAAATTAGTGAAATTCACGTTCCCACGAGTTATGTACACCATTTTTCCTACGACTATGAATATTTAAAAAGTATATTAGGTTCTTGTGTTGGCAGATATGACACTAGAGTCAAATCATATCTAATAATAGTATAATGGAATAAAAACTAGAGTAACGAAACCAGAAATTTATTAGAAACAAAACTAAATAAAGGTTTGTCATATGACAAATGACGTAATTAAATGAAAAACGTCAAATCGATTGGTATCACTTTATTATTCTATATTATTTTCTCAACAAGTCATCTACAAATAGTAACAGAGACAATTTTCACTGTAGTATTCTTATAATATAGAAAACAAGCTATAGTCACAATTTAAACAGTTTTTTCAAAGTATTTGGAATTATTTTTGGTCCCACACAACTTTACATGTTTATGTACTTTATGTTGTCGTATTTCTATCGACCTACAAATTTGTTTGCATCAACCGATCAGCTCTAGCTCACGTATTAATCAAGACCTGAAGCTTCTCTCAAATTAAACGTTACGAATAAAACCACGATCTGCGGCTACGATTGGCTACATCCTTTAACAGAAATTCTGAAATTTCAACAGCTCAACAAACTTTGATGGGCACAATCACCTTGTTTTCTATTTCAACAAAAGGATGCCTTTGAAAGTTCTAGTTCTGCAATAGTTGCACACAATATTCTGGATTCGTATGTGTTGGATGATCCGCAATTATAGAAAGGGAGCTGGTAGATATTTATAGGCAAACTCAATGAACTAGGTGAGTGCACACTGGAATAGAAGGAAATGGAATCGGAGATGAAATAGCAAAGAAGGGGACTGAAACTCCCTTTTGGGGGCCGGAACCCTTTTGCGGTATCAGCTTCCATGTAATACTAGAAAAAATAGAAGATCTGATTATAGGAAAGATCTAGTAGGGATAAGACAATAAAAGATACTGCTGGGTGACTGCTCGCAAGAGTCAAAACTGCACTAAAAGTTTCAACAGGAATCCTAACGGGATTGGACCCCTGAAAAAGCTGAAAAAAAGTGGAGGAAGAAAAATGTATATTCTCTGACATGGGAGAAGAAACCTCCATCTACATACTTCCGAATTGCATGGCGATTCAGAATCCTAGGGCACGACAACTAGGAGATATTACACCTTATTGGATAGAAGAGGGACATTTTCTCAAGGTGAAGCCTGCAGATTTCCAAAAAAGGGCAATAGGGCTACTGATGTCTAAGTCTTTCCCCAGAAAACTGAGTAAAAGTAAGGGGGCACAATAGATATTTTACGTTCCAGTCAAGTTAACCCCAATATAAAGGGTTGTCCTACGACGAGTTAAATCTATCTGTATATACACATAGATTTAAAAGTTTTGCATCACCTTCTTCGGATGCGAAGGCATTTTTTTGCGCTATCAATTTTTTGTTGGCTTGTTTATCAATGTTTACCATTTCAATATGTTCCATATTTTTTGCAATATACAGATGTTTACAGTTTTTTTTGTAAGATAACATTTTTAGTGCGATCATTTTAACATTCAAGGCATTTGATTTTTACGATTTTAAGTGCAAACATGAATAGTCAAGTCATAAGTGAGATTGACCGTGCAAGAATAGTGGCTTTAGTTGAAGAAGGACATTCTCAAAGGTTCGTGGCAAACAGAGTTGGCGTTTGGCAAAGTGATGTGTCTCGTGTATGGAACCGGTATCTCCAGACCAATTCTCTTCGTGATAGACCAATAAGAGTGCCCAGACTACAACCTGAGCACAGAGCTCACCGACTACAGTGGGCTCAAGAACACGAGGCCTTGCCTGAAGAATTTTGGAATTCGGTGTTTTCTCCGACGAGACAAGGATTTGTTTGGTACAAGATAGCCATCGAATACGTGTGTGGCGGTATTCAACGAGAGTTGCTCAGCTTGCCCATGCTCGCCCCGTGCCGCCCTTCAAAGGAGGAAGTGCTATGTTTTGGGCTGGTATTATGTTAAATGATCGCACAGAGTTAATCCATGTGGAGGGAACGATGACTGGTGATAGGTATCTCAAAGAGATTCTACATCCTCACGTGAGACTATGGCGCGCAGCTGTTGGCAATTCCTTCGTTTTTATGGACGATAACGCCCGACCTCATCGGACCAGAGCTGTAAATGAGTATCTTGAAACTGAAGGGATCAATCGTCTGAACTGGCCTACCCTATCTCCTGACATGAATCCCATAGAACATGCTTGGGACATGCTTGCCAGGGCAGTGGCAGCACGCAGAAATCCACCCAGGAGTGTACAAGAGCTTGTTCATGCGGCCCAAGAAGAATGGCGAAATATTCCTCAAAAGAATATCAATAATTTGATAAACAGCATGGGCAGGCGACTTCAAGCTTGCATAAATTCTAGAAGTGGAAATACTCTTTATTGAAAAAAGTTCTCATGCAGGTTCTCACTTCACCTTTTCTTTAAAAAGAATCAATTTGTATTTAATTCATTTAATTTCTAAGAATACTTTTTATGTTTAAAGCAAGTTTATTATTGGATAATAAAATTTTTTTTCACAAATATACACTTTTTTTTATTGAAACTAATTATTTGATTAATCCCTGATCCATTTATAATGAACAATTTTTTTTTTCGGAGATTTAGGGTGATGCAAAACTTTTGAATCTATGTGTAGTAAAAACCAAATAAAGTGGCGTTTACGTCACCAAGGTCGTATTTCTATCGCATGTGTGGTTACATTTCTATTGAAAAGTGCATATACTTAAATTTGTTAATTAATCGGTTCTAAAGATAACCCAATCAATAAAAAATCTATTGTACCAAAATAATGTATAAGCAATATAGCTTTATTGGGTTTAGATGTCCCTCGATGTAAAAATTTGTGTTAAAGTTTTCATAAAGAAGCCTCCAATTATTGACGGTGAAATAGTCACTGCCAGAAATAATGTCATGTTGCCGCGTTGTTTGTGACTTTTCTACTTGTGTATTGTCATCGATTTTTGAGGTTAAAAGTTACGTGCTTCATAAAATTTTCTATTTATAATCAAAACTGTTTTTTGAAACAACAAAGCATTTTCTTCTGTGATTGTTAAAATGCCCAAACAGCTGAATAGCCGATGCAAAGAACCTGTGGCTTCATTAGTAAATTATTTTGAACAAGAAAAGAATAATGATGGTCCTTTGTTGCCCTTAAATGCTGTACAAGAGGTAGGTAATACGTGAATAAAATATCCTTACTTTACGAGAATTTCTATTATTTTAGCGTGTAGCTGCTGCTTTAAAAATCAGTGTAAGAACAGTAAGCAAAATTTGTCAAACAAAGAAAAAAGGTGAAGAGTTTGAGTCACCAAAAAAAAAAAACGTTGCGCTCATAAACGAGTAACAAAAACATCCATATTTTGTGAACAATCTGACAACGCTGCAAATGTTCACAATGATGACGTAAACGCAACTTTATTTGGTTTTTACTATATGGCAAAATACTTAAAGTAGAATCATGAAAATTTCTACGTTTCGGTTTTCCTATGCGATCTTTTTAACTAAAATATTTTCAAAAATGGCAGACTTCCGGTTCTATTGGAAGTCGACTGCAACTTTGTTATTTTGAATAGAACACCCTGTATATTGATACATTTCTGAAATCTACGGAAAATTTTAGTATACTTTTGTCTGAAAACTTTTTTCGAAAAATGCATATTTTTTTAGTTATTATTTTTTTTAAAGGAAAGATATAAAAATGGTTTCTGCTCGGTTGCCTTATGCAAGGTCAGACGTATTCGAATCTTTGTTGGAAAGTTTTTCATTTTATACAGGGTGTGTATAGAAAGTGTTCAATGTTTAACTTCATAAATTCTTTATTTTTTTTAAATAGAACAATTCGGTTTTTTTCTATTTTGATGCATTCAGGGATAAAAAATGAGGCAAATTCATGTATTCTTTCCAGATATTAAATGTTTTCTGTACATTTTTAGATATGCAGGATATCTTACTGCAAATAAAGCACATAATAGGTTTGTTCCCGTAGCAAGTTCCTAGCTGTTATGGTCATGTTACGGACATATTGAGTCTGCGCAGTATCAGAGTTCAGGCTATGCTGGAACGTTTTTTTGATACTGCGCAGACTCAATATGTCCATAACAGTTAGGAACTTGCTACGGGAACAAACCTATTATGTTCTTGTAACAAGTTTGCCATATTTACCATGTATTAAAAGCAAATTTAAATAATCTTTTTTATTTCTTAGTGCTTGTATCAACGGATCAAAATAAAATATAGACCATACCTGCAAAATATTTCAGTAAAAAAGATCGTATCCGAAAACCCAAATGTAGAAATTTTCATGATTTCACTATAAGTATTTTGCCATATACAGATAATTTTAACTCGTCGTGGGACACCCTGTATATAAGTACTCACATACTTGTAGTGATGAAACCCACTTAACTCACTTTTATTTAAATAGAAACATTATTTATCTCTCAATCGTACATTTTCCGAATATCCCTATTCATCAACAAGCATTTTCACGCAATTTCCTTTAAAATTCTCACATCATCGATTTCGATCAAGGACAGCTAGCAGTGAAATGTGAGAATCCATCTGAAGAACGTTCCTAGTTTCTCACCCTTTCGTCCGACGTCAATTTCGTCTCTAAAAGTTTCATCCCTTTTCGCTCGACAGATAATAAAACGGCACTTCATTTCCTTTCAGAATGAAACAAACCCGCCGAACTTGTAACTGATAAGCCTTAATTTGATATCTTTTTTTTTTCTCAGGACCGGTGTCGAATATTTTATTTCATTTTACTATAATCGACCAAGAAAAAATACACGTGATTATTTGAACATTGAAATTTTGATGGTAAAATGTCCATTTTTCATTGACTTTGAGTAATTATTAATACAGTGTGTTCCATGACTTCCAATTTATTGAAAACTTTTCTTATACGTATTATACCGTTACACAATGTGTCCAAAGATAAGAATTATCTCTATAGGGCTCTAGGAAATTAGAAGAGACATACAATTCTTATGTTATATCTTATTCTTTTACTGTTAGACCAGTGCCGAAGCCTTCAAAAACAGTAAAAAGTGAAAAAAAAATAATAGTATGATAAAACCCATTAGAAAAGTAGGAGAATATGATATAATAAAGGAAAAGAATAAATTACGGGCGATCCGAGTTCGGGAAGTGGAAGGGGGTGGGTTTTTAAGGGTAAAAAATGGTTTATCTCGATTTCCGGCAAAACTACAAGTCCTACGGAAAAAAGTTAAATGGCAAAGTTGTGAGTAATAAAAAGCTCTACAACTTTTTCATTCACAATTTTCACACATAACCTCAAAATTTATGTGAAAAACTCAAATAACCAAATTTTTGGTTTTTTAGTATTATCTTTTTCAAAAAAAATATTTTTTTTACGAAATTCCGTGAAAACTTACCTTATTATGTCCCAAATACACTGTAATTTATTTGATTCAAAATACTTTTTTTTCACACTATTTTGACTTGATATCAAAAAAGCACCCTAATTTTCAATCGAAAATTCTCGCGTCAAAATATCACCTTTTTTCAAAAAGTCGGTGAGCTTTTTGTACGTTGACATCTCTACTTTCTGATAGTCTGAAAAAAAATATACATCTCCATGGTAAATGTTCTCAGAAAATGCAAAAAATGAAAAAAACTCAAATTCGAAGTTTTTTTTTAATCACTATGTACAATTTTGAGCTATTTATAAAAATTTAGACGTCAATTACTCAAAAAACGTGAGATTCCATGTTACATTGATAGACGAAAAAATTGCAAATCGAAATACACTACTAAAATTAACAAACAAATAAATTATAATGAAGTTAATATTTAATAAGACATCTACAATATTTTGAAAAAGTTGTAAAATCTTCTTTAAATAATATTTGTTGATGCCTATTTATTGCTGTTTTGAGATAATTTATATACCTGAGTGACCTACGGCAAATTTTAGCGCATTTTAAGGTGTTTCATAGAGATGTGGGCTTAAAGTAACGTAACCTAAAAAATGGATTACAATTAATCAAATCTATTTATAAATGTAAAAATGAAAAAATTACACAGAGTCAATCAAGGTTTCAAAAAAATCAATTGGCAGGAATTAAATCACCCTTCATTTTGGCAAACCTCTCACCCACTGAAGGAGCAGCAGAACAGCATTGTTACAGGGCATATTATCAGCTTCAAACTTGCTTAGGCAACGAATTGACAGATAGAAGCTGGAAGAAATATCAACGTGGCATTATGACCAAATTTACAGAAAAGGATTCAATTCCGGAAGTATTGCTCAAAACTATTTGCTGTCGCTGTGAAGCTGGGTGTAACAGTTTGGAATGTGGCTGCCGAAAACATGGTTTAATATTCACAAATTTATGTAAAAATTGTCATGGTTCTGAAAATTGCTCCAATATGGAAGAAAAAACCAACGAAGAAGTAAATGATTCAGATGAAATTGTAGATGAAGAACCAATGCAGATTGAAAATAACATTGGAGACGAAAAAGGTGATATGGTCTTGAATATTTCGAAGATCAACTAGAGTTGGAAAGGTTTGTCGAGTCTAACGGTGAAGAAATGCCATCAAAGAAACAAAAATTAACGGATAGGTGATTAGAATTCAGGAAAATGTATTTATAAATGTCAAGATTAACGTTTTTAAAATTATTATAATGTATTCAAAGTGAACTATCTGAATTCAATAGTACGATTTACATATATATTCACATTTTATGATATTTTCTATGACATGAATGTAAGTCGAATTTAGTGGATAAACTTTTTAACTCGAAAAAATTGCAGCAATCACATTTTTTCGATGAAATTGTACATAGTGATTAAAAAAAAACTTCGAATTTGAGTTTTTTTCATTTTTTGCATTTTCTCAGAACATTTACCATGGAGATGTATATTTTTTTTCAGACTATCAGAAAGTAGATATTTCAACGAACAAAAAGCCCACCGACTTTTTGAAAAAAGCTGATATTTTGACGCGAGATTTTTCGATTGAAAATTAGGGTGCTTTTTTGATATTGGGTCAAAATAGAGTGAAAAAAAGAAGTATTTCAAATCAAATAAATTACAGTGTATTTGGGACATAATAAGGTAAGTTTTCACGAAATTTCGTAAAAAAGATACTTTTTTTGAAAAAGATAAAAATAAAAAACCAAAAACTTGGTTATTTGAGTTTTTCACATACATTTTAAGGTTATGTGTGAAAATTGTAGATACAAAAGTTGTAGAGCTTTTTATTACTCACAACTTTGCCATTTAACTTTTTTCCGTAGGACTTGTATAGTTTTCCCAGAAATCGAGATAAACCATTTTTCACCCTTAAAAACTCACCCCCTCCCACTTCCCGAACTCGGATCGCCCGTAATTTATTTTTTTCTTCAATTATATCATATTCCCCTCCTTCTCTGATGGGTTTTATCCTACTATTATTTTTTTTTGTTTCAAAAATTATCGACCCTGATCTATGTTCCTTCTGCCCTTTCAAGCGTCGGATGTGGAGTCCATGTCCTGTATCCTTTCATGCCTTTCTGTCTCTTGCTAGGACTCTTATTTCTGCTATAGTCCTTTCTCTTTCCAAACCTATCTCTTGTATTTGGACTAATCATTTCCTTCTAGGCCTAACCCCTTGTTTTTTAGTTGGTTCTCCAATCTCCATTATTTTCCTAGTTAACCTATTGTTTGGCAAGTTAATCTGAAGCTACGGGGCATCGGTAAGAGGCGAGAAAACATGGCGCTTATCTGTCATAAACGTACAAATGGCGTGCGGTACCTATTTTACCAGGTAAAACTGTCATACATACTATGTTGCTGAATTTGACATCTTGAAAGGTGAAGCAAAATCTTTTTTTAATTGTAAAGTATCTTATCATAGACGTACTACAAATTATTTAAAATGGGTTAATTTGTACCGATCTCTATTTAACATAGAGATAGCATAATATTTTGAAAGTGGATTAGAGATTTATTTATAAAAATTTCCTTCTTTCATTGACATACAGGGTTATTGGTTATAATTTGACCACCCCTTTATTTCTATTATGCATACAGATACAAAAAAAAGTTTCAAATAAAAGTTGTGAGAGTATATGTATATGAATTTTGATAAAATATACTTTATACCACGATACACTTACTCACGGTATGTTCTTGCGCATGTAGCCGACAGAGCCTCTCCGAATGTATCATAATATACAGGGCGGTCTATTTAAAAAAAACAAAAACGCTACTGGTGTGCAAAGTATATTTTATTTGAAACTTTTCCTTGTATCTGTATGCATAAGAGGAATAAAGGGGTGGTTAAATTATAACCCATAACCCTGTACAATAAAATTTTTCAGAGGGGCTCATTTTTGCCAATGTATAGACATTTTTTTGGCATTGTTGATAAAAGACCCAGAAACTAAACAAATTTGTAAACGGCCCAGAAATTTAGAGTCAACAGCTTCATAAATGTCAATCCAATCAGCGGCCAAACATAAATTACGAAATTTAACAAAGTTCTGTTGTTACTGTTGACATAAAAATGAATCCACCATATTTTCAGTATACAAAATATCAATATTTCCGTCGAACTCTATTTTATAGTTTTCCGGTTAAATTCCACAAACATTTACATTTCCAATCTATATCAGTAATGTCTTTGTACGATTCCTATCTATTATTCCTTCCCAATAAAAATTCAAACGGGCGGATATTTTATGTTTCGATGTTTTCGCTCAAGGCATATTTTCAGCGTTAGAGCATAGAACGAATTTAAACAGATCGTCGCCGATGTTATGCATCCGATTGTCCATGTTTGTATGTCGATGTCGGGTGTTGATACACGCTAACGAATAAATTTCGGGGTTTGGAGTTTGTTAATGAGGTTTTAGACCAACAGAACGTTTATATTACGTTTCAACTATATCGCGGTGTATACTTTTGAAAATACGTGAATGAAACGAACTCCCAAATACATTGTTGATATATTTTTTTGGAAAATGTAGCTTGATTTTCAATTGTATGCAATTGTAATTTATTTGGAGACTAATTTGGGTGTAAAATTCACCACTTGAGGTGGGCGACACGTTTGGGTCTGATCCAAGAGCGATTGTAGTATACCGATTGAAAAAAAAATATACACTTTGTCCACTGAAGTTCGCACCATATGGGAAACTTTATTATTATCAATTTTAGGTAAAAAACATATTCCTCATAAAATGTTCTGCATGTTGCAAATCCCGAAATAAAATAATCAGATATCAATTTTTTCCAGTATTATACGAGGTTTGTTGAAAAATATGATTTTAAGTCATAAGTTAAGTACCTTTAAATTTGACAATATCGAAAAATAGTAAGTATCGAAAAAAGTTGATCAGAACTGAAAACTACGTTCAAATATGAAATTGCATCCATTTACATTGAAAAAATAGGTTTTGAGCTTTTTTAATATTGTTTTTATTCTCTCAATAACGCTACCATATTTGCGTAAAATTTTAACGCGTTCTGACAGTTACTATCAAACATTTGTAGCTATCAAACATTCATTAGATGTCAGGCTATAGGACACGAAACGACAGTAAAATTTGCATTGTTATTGTATCTAGGTGGTGCGAACTTAAGTGGACACGTATATTGAAATTTTAAAGGGCCGCCATTCCGAATTCTCGAGATCTGAAAACACCAACGTTTCCAAGTGCCGAACTACTATATTTTCATATGTTATGAAGTAATTATTTTCATTCTAATTATTTTTGTCACCTAAAAAACCATTTTTTCTAATTTTGACATCTAAAGTGACACTTTTTAAAACTGATTAATATTATGAAACGTCTTACTTTTTGTAACTAGTTGCATAAAGTAAAATTTTATGCAATTGGTGACGAAAAATGTATTTCAAAATTAGTGACAAAAAGAATTATTCTATTTATTGAACTGTTATAATAAGAGTTGAAAACATAAATTATAAATTAATTAACTGCTAAATGTGTTAATTCCCACAGGATTTCTGGTACATTTTCCATTCGCATATTTTACAAAAAATCTGTTGTGTTTAAGAACCTGGGGACGCAACTTAATATATTTTCTTAATATCTCAACAAGATTCGTATTTTCAATGTCTCCAGTGGTAATTGCAAACTGCCGTATAACTTTTGTTTTTGAAGGTGGGATATCAACACGAAAATGGCTTCCTTCGTCTATAACATTTTCAACTGGAAGAAATGTTAACTCTGCTTTTCTGCATTCTCCTGCCATTCCAATTATTATCATTGCAACCTTAGCCATCAAGTATTCTTTGTCATCAGCTTCCACTGAAAATTTGGTGTAATCTTCTTTAATAAAAACTTTCGACTTCTTAGCACTGTACCCGTCCGCTTGCCTTTTAATATATGCTACCAAATTTGTATATTTTTTAATATCAATATTCCTTTTCAGATTTAGTTCAGGCCTTAACATTGAGTAAAGTGTCCATAATGTGGAAACTTTTAGATCTTTCTTACATATGTTTAATTTTTTTCCTCATCACACCACGTAACAAATTTTTCGTATGCCAAATCATAAACTGCCTTTGACTTTTTGGGAATTACTGATAATAGAGCATCACCTGCTGCCTCTTCAATATCGCTTGGTAGCTCTTGAATCACTCAAAAAAAAATATATATATATCAATCTCGCTAAAAACCTTCCGTCTAGGCTTTTTT